>VWZI01008205.1:1487715-1500024 GCA_013396835.1 Psilopogon haemacephalus
TTTTTTTTTTTTTGTTTCCCTAACAGGAGAATGTGCAGCCTTTGTGTTAGCCTGGAAGAGACTCCTGAAACCTGAAATCCCTGGTCTGCCCAGGCTTCAGCCAGATGATTCCTGTTTAGGGAGCGTTGGCTATACCCAAGCTGGTTTCAGGGGCAACTGTGAGTCAGAGATCTGATTGCTGGACTTGTTTTTAAATCATTTGAGCACTACTCCTGATGTTCAAGATCCTGGGAGGTTTACTCAGGAAGAAATTGCTGCCATTGCTACTAGGAAGGCATTAAAATTACACACAGAAGCTCCTTGCTTTCTGTAAAGCCTCATGAAAGCTCTTTTCCTCTCTTGATTCCTGTTTTCTCGCACAGCTTACTTTACGTTTCAGAAGGCAATTTTTCTTCACTTCTCACTGATGGCACCTCTTGGACCACGACAGTGCCATCAGATCCACCTAAGCACAGGATTTGGCACAGCTGGCCCTTGGCTGTGTGGCTTTCTCCTCCTCGGAGAGTGTTGGCTCAGTCTCCGTTTTTCAGGGACAGTTTTCTTATTCCAATTTAAGTCAACCTGAGCCAAAGATCATCCAGGGAAACTCTAATCAAGCAATGGAAAAGGGTGATAGCTATAGGATTAGCTCACAATAAATCATGCAGAGGAGGAAAGAAAGAAACCAGCTGCTTCAAGGAACCTGCCCAATGCCAGAGCATCATCTGCAGGGATCTGAGCAGGAACAGAGCCAGTACCAGCTGTGCCTGGACACTCTGTCCAATTCAGTGGTTCTTCCCAAACCCTCCAGTCTCCTTGGTGGCAGGAGGCTCTGGTCACCTAGTACCAGCCTGAGGCAGGTATAAGGAATGTTTAATATAAGGATCACAGGCAACTGAGCTGGGGGCTGTACTTTGCTAGGACACCAGCCCCAGCTCTTTGCTGTCACAAGGATTGTGATTAAGTTCTTTACAGAAAACAGAAAACTAACAGCATCCAGCAGGAA
This sequence comes from Psilopogon haemacephalus, assembly GCA_013396835.1. Lineage (NCBI taxonomy): Eukaryota > Metazoa > Chordata > Aves > Piciformes > Megalaimidae > Psilopogon > Psilopogon haemacephalus. The sequence goes on from VWZI01008205.1 coordinate 1,488,701, forward strand.
TATGGCCTCCATGGGCAGGTAAAATATCTGTGCATAAGTGCCCTGCAACCTTCTGTTTTCAAATGGTTAATTCCTCCTACAAGCCAAGCTAGAAGCTTTCCAAGAGCAATTTCTCTTCCCCATTATGCCTGTCTCTCTCCCGGCCCCAGTTGGCTGCTTGCATATATAATGCAGCCCTGAACTGCCAGCGTTTCCATTCCTTGTCAATAAACTCCTCCTTTCCAGTCTGCTGCTCCACAGGAATTGCAGTGCAAGGGCTTGTGCTGGCAGTACCATGGCAGAGATCCCTGCCGGGATGCATAGGGACTGATTTTCAGCTGGCAAGGCTGCAGCAGAGACCCACCTCTCCCCTCCACACCCGCACACCCCACGGTGTCCATACCCCAACATGTTCCCATCACCAGGGCAGGCTTAGGCAAGCCACAGCTGCAGAAAGCTCTTGGGCTTGGCCAGCAACATGATCTACCAAGACAAGAGCCCATCTGCACCAGCCTGTTGCCTTCTGTTCAACTGCTGGGGCCACAGCAGGCCAGGGTGCCAAGGGACCAGGCTGGGCTTGCTCAAAACCTGCCCACAGTGAGGTCTGGCTCAGGCAGATGCTGTCGGTGCCTGCACAAAGGCTACCTGCACACAAGGAAGAAAAATCTCTCTAAGGCAGCATGGCTCAGTGACTTGCATGCTGAGTATTTTCAAGCCATCTTGTCAGTTTTGTGCATCTGGAATTGATGAAAGCCTCTACAAGGAGATCTTGGAAAAAATGCACACTCAGCAAACCCTTCCCAACACAGCCACTCCCTGCCCAGCTTTGCTCCATGGCTCTCCCTCTTCTGCTCTCAGTGGAGGCAGCCAAGGATCTGTGTCCTGCCTTTCTAAATCACAGCAGATCCTTAATCTGTGACACTCACTGCCACCAGATACAAAGCAAGAGGCTTTACAGTGTGTTGAAGAGATACATGAGATTGCAGAGGAGGACAGGAGCTAACTGCAGCTTGCTCCAGTCCAGGCAGAACAATCTCCAGCACTTCTCACCACATAGCTCCTTGTGACAACTACTGCAATTTAGTAGCGAGCAGAGTGAGGCCACCAAAGAGCCCTGACAGCTCAGTCATCATCTTTACCAGAGCATACAAACATCTCCAGCGTCACTGCAGCACAGAGATCCACCATCACTGGCAGCAACTTGTCTGAGTGGTTGCTGGATTTATTCTCCTGTTGCCAGACAAGCCCTAAGAGCAGGTATTAGCAGAAGCTGCTCTGAAGGCATCTCTGCTTTTGACAGGGAATGGACAAGGTCTAACGGAGAAAGAAGGGAACCAGGAGTCTTGCACCTACACTTACTCACCCAGCAGAGACTGTTCATGGGCAGCCAAAGCAGAACTCCACCAGCATCAAGTCAACCATGCTTCAGTCTCACATTGCCTGTGTCTGCTGATCCTGTTGCAGTACAGGAATATGAGTCTTTCCAGTACTGCTAGGAGTAAACTTGGATGAGAGCTAGCTGTGCATATGGTGCCCCTGCAACCTTTACAGGAGGAACTTTCTGGCTGTGCAGACATGTGTAGGACTGAATTCCCATGCCATGAAGAAGCACAACAGTGCAGAGACACTCCCCACTGCCCAGGGATGGGGCAGAGCCACATGCTTGTAGGGCATCACGAGATCAAGGATTTTTGAGGAGCTCCTCACCTCCCATTACTTTGTGCTAATTTCCCAGGTTCTTGCCTTGAAGGAAGCCCTCTGGAACCAGGGAGGGCAGTTCCAGAGACACCCACACCCATCAGCTCCAAATAAACATCACCTTTGAACTTCATGTCAATATTACCTGTGTTCTGTAAGGTCAGGAATTCATGCCACAGTGCAGTGAAGCAACATCTGGCCAGAGAGGAGGCTTGGATCAGGTTTCTTGTTAAGTTCAGTGAGGCTGCAAATCCACAGGCAGAGCAGCCTTCCCAGAGAGACCACTCAGAGGGATGGCTCAGACCCACGCCTCTTGCTTCTTCCCCAGAAGGGCTGGGAGAGCAGCCAGGACATGGAGGTCTATTAATCAAGTGGCATTTACAAAGAGAAGAATAAGCTGTGAGCAGTGCCGTGACAAGCGGCCACAGAAGTGACAAGGGCTGGGGAGAGACCCACAAACCATGACATGCAGCCAGGACATGCAGGACTATTAATCAAGTGGCATTTACAAAGAGAAGAATAAGCTGTGAGCAGCGCCGTGACAAGCGGCCACAGAAGTGACAAGGGCTGGGAAGAGACCCACAGACCCATGACATGCAGCTACCCACGCCCAAAATGTTCATTGGCACAGATCTTCACAGACATCATGGCTAGAGCTGCCAGCATCTAACCCATCTGCTGTGCCCAGGCTAGAGGCTTGCAGACCTGCCACTACAGCCACTACAGAGACAGTGCCACCTTCAGAAGAGCCTTTCTGGGGAGAAAGTAACTCCAAGTCTATGGGAATAAGAAATAACGAGGAGCCTGGCCTTGGTTCACAGGGTTGAGGAAAGCACTCTAATACAGGTCTCTGGCTCTCCTAACATGGCAGCTGCCTCCCACAAGGGTGTAAGAGATAGTGAAACATCTGGGTAGAGAATAGCAGGTTATTATGCATATTAATGAATGGGGCTGTGCTTAATCATGCCAACCAATTAGTACGCTTGTGCTTAATTATGCCAGCCAATTAGTATGCTTCTGATCAGCATGGACAGCGTATGCAGAGCTCATGTTACCAATCAGAATTCAAGCAGGTTGCTTTAGTCTGATGAGAAAACACTATAAAAGAACTATCCTTTTGCTAATAAAGGGTCCGACTTTATACATCATATTGGTGTGCTCTGCTCATTCTGGCCCTGCATGATAGGACAAACGCAGCCCAAGTCCAGATGGGAAATGCTCCATGGGAGTCTATGAAAATCAAGCCCCATTATGAACTAGCAGGGTCCCACCAGCACTGGGTGCCTCTTCAGCACAGCAGCTCTCAGCATCTGCGCTCAGGCACAGTTTGTCTACGTGCTCACGTCACAGACTCATCTGAGCGTGACACCAGAGCTGGATCTGCGGCAGTGCGGTTTGCAGCTGTGGAAACAGTGACACACTGTGACACACCACCACACGGGTTCAGTGAGGGCCATTGGGCAGAGCAGTGCTGCTGGCAACACTGAAGGCATTTAGTTTTGATTGCTCCAATGCATTAGGGATGATCATTGGCAAGGAGGAGGGAAAGCAGAAAAAACTGAGGGAAAGAGGGGAAACTGAGACAGAGGCAAACAGGGCTTGAAGGAGCCAGGCTGGGCTGTCCATGGGGTCAGAAAGCTCTTGTCACTGCCCAGGGAAGGACGTTCCAAGGACTGGATGGGGAGGTGTATGAACCGGGGACAGCTGAAGTTGGAAGACGTTGAATCCACATTCACTCTCATCCACCATGAGAATTAATTGTATTTTTAATACAAATTCTGATTTCCATGTCAGCACAGAGCTGCCATGAGGATGTGGGCTATGTGGCCAGGCTTTCCTGTATGGGTAGATGGTGATGAGCCACTTCGGTTGCAGATGTAGCTGGTGAAACCAAGGGTGTCAGAGCTCCTGCAATATTAACCAGCAGGAACAAACACTGCTTTTTTCTCCCAGAAAAGACCATCTCCCAGCTCTTCCCAGGTGAATTCCCATCAGTCTGCCTGCCAGCCAATAAATTTACAACTGTTTTATATAATCAAAGCTCAACCAAATATTAAGAGCTTCAAGGGCACTCTGCTCCTCTGCCAGGCTGCAGGAATTCCCCACTGGCTGTCTCAAGGCTGGACACCTCTGTGCCCTAAAGCTAAACCTGCTCAGTGCCATCCCAGCAAGCCAGAGGAAATGGATTTGCACAAGTGGAACAGATTTTGAATTCCTTCTCATAGCCAAGGAAGATTTGGTTCATCTAGAAACAAAATTCAGGCTTTTGCAGATCTTTGCTTCTGAGCCTTCAAAAGTGGAAGCTGAAAAGGGTTATGAGACAGGAATCTTTGGGAAGCATTTTGACTTCGGCCACTCCAATAAGGGCTGCTGCAAAGGCCCTGGGAAACACAAAACCTGCTTGGTGGCATTCAAAAGAAATGTTGGAGGAAAGCTTTTATCCTCTCAGAATAACCTGTCCAGCAGCAGTCCACATCCACAGGTTCTGCTGGGCTGGATGGTTCAGCAGGACAGCACTAGGTTCAAGAGGGATCTCTGATGGCCAGGTCCCACACAGTGCTCTCATGAAGCCATTCACCAACTTTTCCTAGCGAAAGGCCATTTATTAGGCAGCTGCTCAGGGTGAATCATAGCAACGCCTGGGGCTGACACTGAGATGTCTTTGCCAACTGCAGGGGAGCGTGTGTGTGCATGGGGCACTTGGGGTGTGTTTGCTTTTTGCAATCCCTGCCTTGTCTGCAGACTGAAAGCATGCTTCAGGGCACTACTGTACCCTGACATTCAGCCCAGCAAGAGGCAAGCAGAAATCTGGGGACTGTTAAATGGTGGCACAGCACTGCAGGTTAATCTCACTACTAGGTCTCCTTGGCTTGCTCGTCTTCATGCAGAGTGGAATAGGCCCTAGAGGCTGCTGAAACCAGCCATGCCACCTCCTGCAAAGTCTGTGACATGCCATCCTGGCTGGTGCTGCTGCAGCCCATTTGTTGAGCAGCCAGCATGCCACATCTCCTAACAGCATGAGGCTCGCAGTGGCAATATTGGCTATCACTTCTGCCGCAGACCCAAGCTGCACACAGCCACTTCTCACACCCTGTCCTCTGGCTCCCCTTCCCTTCCCTGTTCTCATGCACGCTGAGTGTTCCCTCACACAGTCAAGCTCTCCTCCCAACACAATAAACGAAGCACTGTCTTTGTTCCCTAGCTCATTAACATTCTAAGGGATGCAAAACGGAACCCACCTCCTGGTGTTACCACCTGTGCTGGGTGATCTCTGGTGAAGGACATGAACAAAGAGAAGTTTATCTCGAGCAGTGGACACCTAACTCCTGAGGGTACAGAGAAACTCTTCCCACCTTTGCCCAGTTGTAGGGCTTTGAATTAGACTGAGATTTTGGGTTCCAAGTTGAAGCCACAGGTAACTGAGAAACGGGAGAATGGATAGAGTCCAGGCTGCAGAGGAGAAACTTGGTGAAAGATGAAAGAACATAGGGAGTGCAGAAGCCAGAGTGAAGTAAGTGCTGNGTTGAACTCTAAAATTAACCTCTCCTGCAAATACCTAGCTCTTGGGGAAGCTCCTTTTGTCCCAGCTCTCAGCATCAGTTCAAGTCTCCATTCAGATGCTTGTGGGAAGCAAGGACCAAGAAAGAAGATCCAGCACACAGTAGACCCCAGCACTTGCAGGGGTGCCCTAACCACTGCATGAGCACTCCTCTTCCAGACATCTTTGACCTGACTGATGAACACCAGCAGGTCTTTCCTACACCAACACTGCCAAAGGTTCTGCTGCTCCCAGAAGATGTTCTTGCAGAGTTCTTTTTGCAGGCTAAATAGAATTGCTGGGGGTTTGGGTGCTGGGACAATGAAGAAAGTGCAGGTACAACACACCTGCAGAGAGAAACAGCCAGGCTAGGAGGTCAGAGGGATGCGGGGCCAGCAAAGCCTGGACTCACCTAGCAAAGCCACCAAGAAGTGAACCTCTCTTGCAGGCAGAGTTAACTTCCAGTGTGCTAAGTCCCTCCTTCCCCCTCCCAAACCTCTCACACATAGCAGAGATTCTCGGGAAACTGCGGAAAGCCAAGAAAGAGTAGAGAAAGCATTCCTCATGAAAAGCCTGGCCCTCAGGAGCAGATGGGCTTCATTACTGCCCTGCTCTCAGCATCGGACTGGGCACATTTTTCTACCACGACAGGTCACAGCTCCAGCATTTCATGTCCTCTCCCAACAGAGCAGATTTGAGGGCTTTTCAGCCCGTGTTGCCCCATGTCTCAGCTGACAAGTGTCTCTGTACTTTGAGCACTGGTTCCACGATGGACAGTGGCTGCCTCCTGGGCATCACAGTGCCATCACCAGGAATCTGAGCTGGGCAAAACTGCTCCACGGCAAAAGCAAACAAAACTAAACAGAAAAGCCAACACCATCTCAGAGGGCATCTTAGGTTTCACATCCCTGCCCATGCTTGCAGCATTAACCAGGGTGAAGGCAGCTTAGCCCCCATTATCTGGAAGGCTGAGGACATGTGTCAGCCACCTGCAAACATGACCCAGTCTCAGAGAGCCTTCGTCCGGCCCAACTGTGCTCATGTCCCAAGGCAGCGCTTGAATTTCAGCCTGAAAATACCTTTAAACAATTGGGAGGAGCTGAGGTCTAAAATAGGCTGTTCCCTGTTGGGAAGCAGAATCCCTGGTTTGTAAGGTCTGCTAATACCTAAGCGTGCAAGCACCTGCATTCGGGTGGCATTTAGGTGCATTTACAGGTTCAGGAACTAGGGCACTGCAGGACCCCAGTCAACTCATTTATAACCTGTCATCTCTTTTACTCTATAATAATTTCTCCTCCTCTTTAGGCAGAAGGATGGAGCCAGACTTGCAGTGATCAAAACCAAGAGATTCTCCAGTATTGGCTGGTGCTGAGAGATGCAACAGAAACCACCCCAAAGCTGGCAGAGAGTAGTGATAATTAATATCTTCCACATCCACCTTGGCACATCAAAGGGCTGCTAACCACACCAAAATGATGAGGCACAGTTTCCTACTCCTGATACGTGCTAGATGCGGTTGTATTGCTTTTGGCATTTGCTGCTCACCCTTCTGCAACATCCCTGATCCTCCTCTCCGAGGATGAAGTGGTATATGCATTTTAGGAGTGGCACCTCCACTTCAAGAGTGGCTGGAGGTGGCTTTGTCAGTGCCCAGAGGAGATCCAATTGGTTGATGCAAGAGCAGATAAGGATGGAGAGAGAGATCTTGCTACTTCCCCACTTGGAAACCTTTTTGGAGCAGTATCACAACGTTGGCATTACTATGATCCTGGTTCTGGTATCTCTCGCTGTCAAAGAGTCTGACTGAAAGCTGAGTACACCTAACCCACAAAGCCCTGTAGAAATCCAGCAACTCATGCTGACAGCAGGTCATGAAAGAACATAGGGAGTGCAGAAGCCAGAGTGAAGTAAGTGCTGCTGAAAAGAGGTAAGGAGCAACAGCTGGACGCTGCCACCTGACAAGAGTAGAAATAAAGGGACATTTTGAGATCGAGTTTTCTTCCTTTTGTCATATAGAAGGTGATTCAGTGCTGCAACAAACTAGAAACAACAGGAAGTGGAGCAGTTGCCACTCGCAGGCTGCCTCTGTGCAAGGGCTGCTTTGTCTCTTCCAGTCATCTCCAGCATGCAGAAGTCACTGGGCTGGACACAGGAAGGATGGGGCAAGAACGGAATGGGTAAGCTCTTCTGCAAAGGTCTCTTAGGATAAGATCAAATGACTTCACCCTCCCTCCTCGCCTCAAACTTCCTGAAGTGCCTCTTCTGCGATTTCAAGGGGATTTTTTTTCTCAAATAAGAGAAGATAGAACCCTCAAAATGGGGAAGGCAACATAAAATGCTTAGAAGAGGCTGCTTATTAACTGCTTAGGAGAGTGCAAGTTCATGCACACATTCCTGTGGCCCCTCTGTGGTGACCAGACACCTGCCAGCTCTCTGGATGTCAGTATCACTTATGTACTCAAGGTTTCCACAAAAGACCTATCATTGGGGTGGCCTCCCTTTCGATAAAGGTCTGCAGAAATCACAAATGCAGATGAAGGCAGAGCCTTACCATCTGCCACTCACCTCCCTCTACCTCCCTTCAGATGTTCTCACTTCCCTCTCCACACCCTGTATTATCGGAGTCATCCCCAGCTTACCCCTGTTGCTAAAATCAGTGCAGGTCCCTTAAACCAGCAGCGATCAAAGGTCTGATGCAGACAAGGATCAGCAGCCTGCAGCATTTACCTCTGTGCCAGTCTAGCCACACTGTGACCATAGACAGACAAAGCAACGCTCGGTCCCACTGCTTATTTTCGCCTTCTCCATACAAAATGTACAGTGTGCAGAAGTCAGCATAGCCACCAACAATGTGACATTCCTGGAGGAGACAGCAGAGGAAGATCAATCCAAAAGGCAGATGACAATCCTGCTGAGGCCAGGTAGGATCTCCTGCATGGCTGTAGGTTGACACAAGTCCCCCAGGAGCTGCACATATCAGCTCCACACCATCAGTCCAGATGCTGAAGTCTGGAGATGCTGAAGGAGGTCTGCTCCAGCCAAATCCTTCACCTACACACTGGCAGCCTTTTGTAAACTCCACCTACTAGCATGCTCAGCATCACTGTAATACCTTCCTATGATGCAGACATTCTGCCCCTGGACACGTGTTTGTGAGTCTGGAGTGAGACGGCTGAAGGCCAACAGGGCAGACAGGTCATTGCTGTTCTGAAGTGAGCAGTGAACAGTCTGTATGCTGCAGCTTCAAGTCTACAGCCCCACACATGCCCACTGGCACGGCCAGCAGCAGGGAAAGCCAAAGCAAAGCAGCTGGGGATAGGAAGTCAATGCACGCTCAAACTCACACGTACAAGATCTCTTTGGGGAGCACCAAGGCTTGTCTCACTCACCTCTCCTGAGTGGCTTGGAAAGCCTGCCCGAGCCCATTTCTGCAGCCAGGCGGTACAATGGCAGATTCTATCACTGCTCTCAGCACAAACAGAAGAACAAGCCGTTTAAGCCCAGCACCAAAATAACCAACTGGGCAGCATTTAGGAGCAGTTATTTTAGCGTAGAGTGGTGTGTGGGTGTTCCTAGGGCAGAACAAGAAAGCCTTATTTCAGCACAGCCATGGAGCTCAGGGCAAACTGCTCCAGCAGACAACTGCCCGGACGGAGTTAAAAGTGAGAAATGCAAACAGAGTTTAATTCCTACTCCCTGGGCTGAATGAGCACTTAGCACCCTCAAATTTCAAAGGTTTCTGAAGGTTGCATCATCTTTCTACCCACTGTTGTAGCCTTTATCCTGGTCTAAGGATAGTTCAGTCTCTACGTGCTGGTAGCAAGGATTAATTCATCACATTTCACGTAATGGACTGTGGGTGTCCCAAGAAAGCTGACCTGCTGAAGCCTGATGAAGACAGAGGAAAGGATTTGTCTCCTCCTAGAAGAAAATCATAGCACTGCTGCTTTTTCTAGCATTTGTCTTCATTATTATGGAGAAACTAAATGACACCAGACAACTACAACTCCAAATAACCTCGAGGCAACCATCACTTTAGAGATGACTTTTTTTCAGTCTGCAAATTGTTTACCTATTATTGTAACTTGTAACTTCTAAAATCCAAGCAAGTGGCCTCAGTTTGCTTTCCCGGGGGATAAAACAAAAACAAAACAACCACTTTTTAGCTTGCAGCTTTTCTGTATTTGGTAATGACCTTTCCTCTGCTAGTCTGAGTTTTCACAGAGCTAAAGAGGAAAGGAAAAACTGTAAAATGAAAAACAATAAGGGAAGGAAATAGCACAAAAATGAAGGCTGCACCTAGGGAGACCACTATGGGGCTAGAAAATAACCAGGTTTTAGAGAACATCACTATCACTTTTATTCACTGCTTTGGTGAACCTCAAGAGGCAAACCTGCAGAGGGTTTTCACCACCCTTGCAAATGGGCCTCCACCAAGTGACAAGCACCACTGGTGGATGCCTCCCCTTGACTGATCACAGGACTTTTCAAAAGTTGCACTTGCCCCACAAGAACAAAACGCGTTAAGGGTGTTGCAGATCCCAAAGCCTCAGCTGGCCAGCAGCTCTCACGGAGTGATACTTCACATCCCCCGAACTCCTCATGCAATACCATCACCATTACCTCGTTTGCTCTGACCTGACAGGAACTCTGTGTGAAACCGTGCTGAGATCATTGCAAAGGATTAAAGCGAAGTAAGCACAGAAAGTTCTGCTGACTCAGGGACACAGAAGACTCCTTTTGAAAACCAGAGTCCTGAAAAGAGCCACATTTTCCAGGCGAACAGCGGCAAACGAACAGAACATAAAACACCACTGCCCCTGTTAGGAGCCATGGAGATGAGATCCGATTCAACACTCAACAGCCCGCACACCACCGTAAGACACATATATCCTTTCTTTAAATAAATACGACTAGGGAAGACAGCACTGCCTGCGGTCCTCTGGGACTACTAAGTCCATCTCTTCCAAGCTTCACATGCTCTTCTCGAAATTACAAATGCTTGCCGAACCCTAGCTCCTGTTCTATCTTACTCAGCCAACAAGCCTTTTAAAAACTACTTTTAGGAGGGGACAAAAAAAAACCCCAAAACCAACAAAACCAAACAAAACAACACATTAAAGTGATGGATTAAAGCCCTTGTAAAAGGAAAATCGCATTTCATTTAGTCCAGACTGATAACATTCCACTAGCGTTTGGGTCAAATCAATCTTCCGAATTTTAAGATGCAACTTTAATGGTCCCATTGATGGATTGCTGCTGTAATCGGCCAACTTTAGTACATTGTTAAAACGAGGGGAACTACCCGACAAAGTCTCTCAGGAAAGAGGAGCTAATTTTCCCCCAAAGAGCAGAAAGGAGGCAGGGAAATAAATAACGCCTCCAGAACGCGACTTTTTATCTTCTGAACTGTTTCCCAATGTGGAAGATATTTCGAAGAGCAGTACACACTAAACAGTTCCCTTGGGCAATTCAACCAGATTCCCCAGGAATTCCCGCTGGGTGCGAAACAGGCACCTGAGGAGCAGAGCAGGTCCTCTGCTCTGTCCTGACCCCAGCGCAGCCTCCGAGGGAACTGTGCAGTTTCTCGCCCCGCTTCCACTGCAGGCAGGGGCACTGACTGAGATAGTCACCCAAAACAAACTCCCACTAAAAATGAAACAGGAATGCGGTGGTGGTGGGTCGGTCACAATTCGTAAGCGCGACAGCGAAGTTCACTGCTCTCGGCCGAGAAGCGTGAAACCTTCGGGCGAGTTCACGGGCAGAACCGAACTTACACTCTCCCCGTGGATCGGTCCCTCTGGACCTGACCGGCTTCCCAACAACACTAAACTGATGTTAGAAGCCGTCTCGGGGCTGGCCACTGCGCCCAGCACCTCGCAGCCTGCCCCAAACACTCCTCCCCCACGGACCACCGGGGTCCCGCCGCGAGTTGCTGGCAGCGCTGGCCGAGGCGCGGAGCAGGAGGGACCCACCTGGGCTGAGGCTGCTCTGGAAGTAGAAGACGACCAGCAGAAACGAACCGAGGCAGGCGGCCAGCGCCAGCCGCGGCGCTCGGCTCCGCCGCATCCTCCGCCGCGGCTCGGCGGAGCGCAGCGCCCCGCGGCCA
>VWZI01008205.1:1500076-1516527 GCA_013396835.1 Psilopogon haemacephalus
GGCCGCGGCGGCGGGGGTGCCCAGTGCTGGGTCTGCGCTCTGCCAGCGCTCGGGGGTACGCACTTCCCTGTTCAGAACTCCTCCGAGGGAAGGGAGAGTTGAGTTGTGCTGACCGGGCGCGCAGTTTCCTCCTACTGACTTTTCTCAGCACAGCCACTACTTCCTAAGCATCACAAAGTTTCGTGGCCTTAAAATATCCTTTTTTTTTTTTTTTTTTTTCCGGGGCTAACTCCCTGGCCCTGCAGTCTCTAACTGAAAGTAACAATGCTTCTGACTGATGTTAACTGAAGCAATAAAGTTATCTAGAAGGACATAATTTTCTGGCAATCGCCGCATGATTTTGGAAAGCAAGAGCAAAAAGCTCTCTTACCGCGTTCTCTAACCTCCAGGCTCTGTAATTGCAGGCAAAACAAGCTCTGAGCTTCTCTTGCCCCAGTTTTGAAATAGCAGCAATGCTGTATGACACTCAAGATCTACTCAAAGGGCCACTTGCCATACTGGAAAGCTAGGCTAAGAGCTGTGTTCCCAATGTCAGTATTCATCCCTGGAATACTTAGCTCTAAGAAAAAGAGAGCAGCTCAAGCTGGCACCACCGGGAAAGACAAAGCCTGGGTGCGTGCACATGCTGCGTTTCACCCTGCTCTCATTTAGGGCAGAGTAAACCAGGAGCAGAAGCTCATTGCAGTTGAAAATGAAGTAAGAACCCAAGCAGCCTCTTGCAGGCCAAGTTGAGCTATAACCATGACATTATATAGCTCTTTAAGGTCCCTGTTGGATGGACAGGCAATAGATGTGAGACCACAACTGAGACCCTAATGGATGGACAGGCAATAGATGTGAGACCACAACTGAGACCCTAATATATCTGTTTGCATCTGCAGTAACTGGTTGGAAAGAGATAACCTCAACTTGAGTCCTGTGCCTGTCTGCTGTACAGGCTGTAACCCCTGCCACTGGGCAGTGAGATGGGTGGTGCTAGGGGAGAGTCGATGCCTGCTGGCTGTAATGGCTCTGCTGATGCAGGTTGCTCTCTGCTCCAAGTGGTGCAGCAATTTTGTCTCCCTTGGTTGTGCATGCATAGAGCTGGGATCTGCCTTACATGCGAAGATGGGCTGAGAGACCCCAGGACTGATGGAGTCTGGGTGAGGAGGAGAGACCGATATATACGAGTACAGTTTTATATCTGCTGACAGGCATTACCCTTACAGGGTGTCAGGGGTTGGAAGGGACCCAAAGAGATGCACCAAGTCCAACCCCCCTGCCAGAGCAGGACCATACAATCTAGATCAGATCACAGTGGAACACATCCAGAGAGGCCACGAAAGACTCCAGAGAAGGAAACTCCACAACCTCTCTGGGCAGCCTGTGCCAGTGCTCTGGGACCTTTCCAGTCAAGAAGTTGCCCCTTGTGTTGAGGTGGAACCTCCTGTACTGCCCTTGTAATGGGGATGCACTACAAAGTGAAACTTACCTTTGTTTTTGTTTCTGAACAAAACCTCAGAGGGATTTAAAGAGTTAGGGGTTTTGTCAGCATTAGAAGAAACCAGATCAATTTCCTGGGTGTCCCCTTCAGCAAAAGTGGTGTTCACTGCTGCTATCCTTGAACCTCTCAAGGGTGCAGAGGGAGGTTCAGAGACTGAGGTCATATCTAGGCTGTGCAATGGGAGTCTCCTTCCAGGAACTAGAAGATGCACTCAGACAGTTTGAGAGTTTTTCACTATTTGCATCTCCCAGTACTAAAACACTTGAAAATCTAGCCCTGTGCTCTCAGAGGAGCTAAGGAAAATAATCACCCCTTTAGCCCAACTTCCCTGGGTTCCGGGACTAAACTTCACCCATAGTTGGACATTCCCTTAAAAGAAAATACAGTAAAACATCCCAGTGGAAACTCAAGACACTGACCTGTTAAGTCCTGCTGACTGCTGTCTGTATTTCACAGCCAGAGGGCAGGGCCAGGGCCATCTGTGATCACATCAGGGTCTGGTCTTGCAGCAGTCTGAGCTGAACATGCCGATCAGATCTGTGGGGCTAGAAAGAGAGGCACAGCATGAAGATTTCACAGGATTCCTATGTGGACTCAGCTGCAGATAGGATCAGCTCCAGTGCTGAAGCACCCTTTTTAGAAGGGCAAACATATTTTCAAGGGGGAAGAAGTATATTATGGTAAGAGCTGTTAGGTGGCCCAGCTGCTGAGAGGTCAAGCCTTTTCTTTTGCCCGTTGCCGTGCCTCTGAGCAAGCTCCTCAGTTCCACATGCTGCTGTTTGTACAATCCCACTTCCTCTGCAGCCCCATCATCCAACAGAGAGTAAGCAACCCCAGCCTGTAAGGTAGGCAGTCATGGCTGGTGCTTACTTGAGAAGCAAGGTCATCTCAGAAACATAGAAAGGCAGAGGATCAAACTCAGGCTCAGACTTCTAAATTATTATCCCAAGCCTGTTTCTAAGGGAATCATCAGATTCAATCTACACTGGAGAAGCTCCTCTCTCCCTACACTACTGCTTGATGGGAGAAAACAGGCATGAAGCACACGTGAAAGTACAGCTGCTCAGCAGTATCTGTGAAATAAGTATGGCAGTTTTCTGCAGGCAAGCACTGAGCCTGGCTCTCCTAACCTGCCACTTTGCCAGGTGAGTTGGAAGAACTGAATACCGGCTAGAGACTAGCAATGGCTCCTTCCCTGCCAGCCACACTACACAGTGCCATACACCCTGAGGTTCAGTCCATAGCAGGAGCTGTTTATGACTGTAAAGGCAATATTGATAACCAAAAAGGTCAAAAGGTAGAAATAGCACTTTGTAACACTAAAAAAAAAAAAATATTACTGCTGAGGTCTGGAAGAAGCATCTGACTTGCAGGTGAAGAGGGAGTGCTTTTTGCCTGCAGAAGGATGCTGTGCCTTTGATGCAGTGCTTACTTGATTTCTTCCCTGCTCATTAGCAGTACTTGTTACTGTCTTCTCAGCAGGTTTATCCAAAATGCCATGCTGCTTCCCAGGACCTTGATGCCACTGACTGAGATTAACCCCAAGCTTTGGTCTCATGACCATGTTGGATGGAAATTAAACAGCAGCTAATTTCAGCTGGAAACTGAGGAATCTGCTGAACTCCTCCCCAGGTCCTGGTTTTCCACCTGTGGTGGAAAGGATGCTTTGTCGAGGATATTTTGACTTTGCGCTCAGTCATTTCATTCTGGAAATCGAGTGCCACAGAAATAGTTTCCCCTGACCTCACGCTGGTGACACCTCCATCTGCTGGTGGCCAGCCACCAGTGCACACTGCCTTTGTTGCCGGAGCCCCCACATCTTACCCAGCTGCCAAGGGTTTGGACTTATGCACAGCGATTTATACTGATGCAGCACAGGCTTTCTTCGAAGGCTGGCACTAGGCATGTGCAGCTCGATCTGAAACTTTCCCTAAGGTGGAAAATCCCAAGCACACATACAGGTTGGGCAGTGACTGGCTGGAGAGCAGCCCTGAGGAGAGGGACTTGGGGGTTCTGGTGAACAAGAAGCTCAACATGAGCCAGCAGTGTGCACTTGCAGCCCAGAAAGCCATCCAGAGCCTGGGCTGCATCAGGAGAAGTGTGGCCAGCAGGTTGAGGGAGGTGATTCTTCCCCACTCTACTCTGCATCCAGTTTTGGAGCCCCTGTTACATACAAGAGGGATGTGGACATGCTAGAGCATGTCCAGAGAAGGGCCATGAGGATGCTCAGAGGGCTGCAGCACCTCTGCTATGAGGACAGACTGAAAGAGTTGGGGCTGTTTAGTCTGGAGAAGAAGAGGCTCCCAGGTGACCTTATTGTGGCTTTCCACTATCTGAAGGGGGCCCACAGGAAAGCTGGGGAAGGATTTTCTAGGCTCTCAGTGCCAGGACTAGGGGGAATGGAGCAAAGCTGGAGGTGGGCAGATTCAGATTGGATGTGAGAAGGAAGTTGTTCAGCATGAGAGTAGTGAGAGCCTGGAATGGGTTGCCCAGGGGAGTGGTTGGGTCCACATCCCTGGAGGTGTTTGCAGCCAGGCTGGATGAGGCTGTGGGCAGCCTGATCTAGGGGTAGGGGCATTGGAACTAGCTGATCCTTGTGGTCCCTTCCAACCCTGACTGACTCTATGATTCTATATGGGCACCTTAAGATCTTGCCAAACGATCTCTCTCTCTGACATATTTGTGTGTTGACCAGGAAGGGTTGATTCTCCTAATAGCACCAAGTTGGAATACTTGCTTTCTCAAGCAGTGCATTGATATCCCACCATCTCCAGTAGTCCTTTTCACCTGCAGAATCTGAGTTTTTAAATCTCATTTCATCACAACACTAATGTTTATGCCCTCTTTTCACTGGTATACAACTGCCACAGCTCAAAGCAGCAGAGAATCAGACTGGAATGGACTCTTCACCATTAAGTGCTGGAGTAAGTCTTTGCAGGCTCGGTATAGAGGAGAAGCATGGTTGAGAAAAGGTAGAATTTACATTAAATACCTCTGGAGAGGTACCTGGAGAATTGAAGGTATGTGCAATAAACCAAGATTCTTGATGGATCTTTTAAATATGGTCAGATTCTGCCATTTGTTCATGAAAAGTTTGTATCAGAAGGACAGGGTGAGGAATAAGCAAGCCAAAGCCAAAGCCATTCCATACCCTGAGAGATCCAGGGTGAGTTGATTTGGTGGGTGACACCATGGTTTGACTGAAGTTAAGGAGATCCATACAGCTTTTCCATACAGAAAAGAAAAAAAAAAAAAAAAAGAAAGGTACTGAGGGCTGGATAGTGCAAATAGTCTCTGAATCTGAGTAGCTGATACTGAGCAGTGGCTAATTCCATAGCTTGACAACCCTTCTGTTCCCAGACTAAATGCTGATCACTTCCCGGAGACCCTTTTGCAATTATCTCCTGGGAAAGCTCCCTAGAAGCTAAAAACTGGGCTCTTGCTTTTCATCAGGAAGTTCTGGTCTCTGTCAAAATAGATTTTGAGAGATGATTCCTTCAACTTTCTTTCTGCCACAATTTAAGGGAAGAAAAAAAAAAAGAGGGATTAAAATAAAAAGAGAAAGCAGCAGCTGTTTTCTATTAAAAGCACCACTGGGTGATGGGAGCAAACCAAATTACAGGCTCTGAGGACTACTCTCTGCTTATAGTGCTTGTCTCTACTGGAAATGTCGTTTGGTATGATGGAAACTCCCTCCGACCATTTTATTCAGTGGTGGCAGCAAGGGACCGTGTTTGCCTTTTGTGCCAGGCATTTCTGTTTCATTAGTTTACACACTGGCACCAGCGGGGAGTGCGTTCTCTGCTGATGCCTAATGTAGGGGCTTGCATGAGGAAGGGATGTGATTTACAGACACACGCTGGAAAACCAATTGCACTTGATCTTAGAACAGCGTTGGGAGCTGCAGCTACTTCCGACAGCAAGAGCAGCAAACCTGTCAAAGCCTCCTACGAGGAGCACAAGACTCAGTCCTGCAGCTGGGGATTGCTCCATGCTCTGATATTTCTTGCACGATGGCAGCAGAAAGCTGCAGCCTTTCTCCTTGCTGCCTGAAGCAGTGGCTGCAATTGATCAGAGCTCTCTGGCACCCCTCTAACAGCTGCATGCAGAGCTCTACAAAGGGAAGGGGATGCTGGAATGCTGCTGCACAGCTGAGGTGGGAGCCAGCTAATGACCTTTCTTCTCAAAGGAACCTTGTAAAGCCCTGCAGCAAGTTGCCACCACAGTCCTGCCCATCATACATCAGTCCACAACAGATGACTCAATATATAGCCTCTCCTGCACTGCAGAGAAATACAATCCAGAAGGAGAAGGTGGAGAAGAGTAATTTTTCTACTGTGGCATGTAGATCTCCTGCAAGCAAGGCTTTGCACAGGGCAGGGATTCATATACTCAGTGCTCTTTTTTTACAGTCTGATTATGGTGTCCGGGAAAGAGGGGTACAAGCATTTCAAGCACAAATAGGTCTTGCAAGGAAAATGTGTGTTTCAGGTTTTCCTCTGGAGGTGGAAGTTTCTCCCTCTAATTTCGTTTCCAAGGAAGAACAGTTGTCTGCAACATCACAAGGGCTCTGAAGGGAAGGGCAAAAAGCTACCGAAACAGAACCCAGAGGGTTTATCAAGCTTACAGACACCTAACTCAGAACACATCTGTTGCCAGACTTTTCCATACGACCCAAATTACCTTCTATTCCGGGTTTCTTAGGACAGGTGGCCACTAAATATATACTATTTAGTAAAAATACCTTCTGTCACATTCTTGCCTTCTGCTGCAAGTCCCAACAAATTAAAAACAAAGCATGTTGTGAGGGGGAAAAAAAATCACCAAATACTCCTACAGTTATATACCCAAGTGCCTCAGGGAGGGATGGGCTCTCAAGGGGCCAAGGCTATGAATTTTTGAATGGATGGAAAAGGCTGACAGCACCCTGGGCCTGCATCACCTCATTGTGTAGCACAGTGGTATTTAAGTCATGCTACTGCCCAGGTTTTGGGTTAAAGCCAAGTCACAGCCTGTCAGCCCCAAAGAAAAGCCTTTCTCCTCCTGCTCTGGCAGGGGGGTTGGACTCGGTGATCTATAGAGATCTCTTCCAACCCCTAACATCCTGTGATGGCCAGATCCATGCCAGGACTGGGACATCCCTTTCTGGGGACGTAGTTCTTCCCCTGATAGAAACAACTGGGCTTAGTGAACAGAAATGCATGCCAGCATGTTTTGGTGGCACTAGCACTGGAAAGTATCCTGTAAACAGCAGCCAAGTGTCTTGCATCTGGGAGCTGCTGGCTGCTTCTAGGAAAGCAGAGCATGCTTTGCTTCAAGCATCAGAGCATCACAAGATAGCTATGACTTTGCTTCAAGTGTCATAGCATCACAAGATAGCTATGACTTTGCTTCAAGTGTCATAGCATCACAAGATAGGGGTGGTACTGAGGGCAAGTAGCAGGCAGTAGGGGAGCTGCCAGCTTTTGTTACACTGAAGAACATCTAAAAGCAGCTGAAGCCACACGAGCACAGCACCCTTTGCCTGCACTCTCTAGCCTAGCCATGCCTTCCAGCTATGCACTAGGAGAAAGTCATTGACAGCTGTCCAAAGTTTGTTTTGAAACTCCTCGCTGAAACAAACACTGGCGGTACACACTCTGCTGCGTGGTGCTGAGAAGAGCTGTTCTCCTGCACATCGATGCAGACACCCCTATTTTGCATGCAGTCTATGGTGAGCAGTTTGCATGTGGAGTGGGGGTGGTAGAGGTTTGTGACAGCCCTCCTCTCCTGTGCGGGTCCTGCTTTGATCCCCAGGACAGCTTTTACCCAGAAAGGAATCACTTGGGTTTTGCTTGGGCAAAGACTGAAGAAGGGAAGAGTTTTATTTGGTGTGGTGGCTAACTCTCAACTGCTTTGCAAAGCTCCAAGTGCCAGTGAGTTGAGTTTGATTGCCTACTCTCCTGAAACTCTTCCAGAACGGGAGAAACTACCCCGTGGGTTTTTTTCCTACTGTCTACAACTGGGAGGAACACACTGGGGAGTCAGCATTGCTGGGCAGCATCAAACCTGCATTCAGTCTTGGGCTTACTGCTTTCAGTTTTGGGCTCCCCAATTTAAGAGGGACAGGAATCTGCTGGATCTCTGGTCCAGCAGAAGGCTACAAGGGTGTTTAGGGGACTGTAACTGCCAGGTGAGAGAAGCTGAGGGACCTGAGGCTTTTTAGTCTGGAGAAGAGAAGACTGAGAAGAGATCTAAGAAATGTTTATAAATATCTGAGGGCTGGAGGTCAGGCTCTGCTCACTTGCTCTCTGTGATAGGACAAGGAGCAATGGATATAAGCTGCAGCACAGGAGTTTCCACCTCAACACAAGGGGCAACTTCTTTACTATAAGGGTCCCAGAGCACTGGAACAGGCTCCCCAGAGAGGTTCTGGAGTCTCCTTCTCTGGAGATTTTCAAGGCCTACCTGGCTGTGTTCCTGTGTGACCTGAGCTAGATTGTCTGGTCCTGTTGTGGCAGGGGAGTTGGACTCGATTATCTCTTTGGGTCCCTTCCAACCCCTGACATCCTGTGAACCTCACAACATTGTATCATGACCTTGCTAGGACATTTGCTTGCAGTCCTCGGTGTTAAGCATCTGTCTGCATTCATGTCCTATTGGACCTCCCAGTCAGTGAAGGGTGAGATGGGCACAAGACCTGCAACCGCATGCTGACCTTGCTAGCACAGTTCCACCATGCCAGAACAAGAAATGCTTTCCTTGGAGCCTGAGCACAGTTTGCATTCGAAAGGTTCCAGAAATGGGGAAAGAGTGGCTAGGAGATGCCATCAGAGATCTCTCTGCCTTTCAGAGTGATTTGAGCACTGTGCTCTGTAAAGCATTTGGCTGAAGCTGGTGATAACTAAGAGGGAGGGAGTGTTTGCCCACACAGGCACGGCGCCTTTGCTGATGTGTTTGCAAGCCTAGAATTGTTAGTTTGAAGGCTGTAATGAAAAGGCCAGATCTTTGGCTGCTGTAAGCGTTTGCTCAGAGGCTGCATCCATTTTTATCTCAGTCAAGGGACCACATCCAGGAAGTCTATACATACATTTACTAGAAAGAAATTTGCTAACAGCGTGCTGTTATTTCTTCACAAAAAAAAAAAACCCTATAAACCTGATTATTCTAAGCTGGGCTTTATTTTGCTTGGAAGCATGTGACCCCGTAGCACAGACTAGTCTGGGATTTTTGAAGCAGAGCAGGTAGCAAAGACCTCTCAGAAACTCTCTGAAAAAAAATCCTGTTTTCTGGACTTCGGTCTATTTAAGTTAATTGTTCATGACCACAATCCCAGGACCAAATGGCCTGGTCTTGTGATCTTCTATAGCCAAGCCGCTGGCAGCCAGAATATATAGTATGAGAAACAGAGAGCCCCAGTTTAAGTATCCTGCCTGGGAAGTTCCCTTTCTTAGCATAAGAGCAGTGAGTACAGGATTGGGATCCGGTGTGTTTGATTCTCCAGCTCCCTAGGGCTGAGCACAGGCAATTTTGTCACTGAGAGTGGAGTGAGGGGGTGTATTGTGACAATGAGAGCTCATGGGCAAATGAATCAACTCGGGCTGAAGGGGCAGAGCATGCTGGAGAGAGCTCTCTTCCCTGCAGCAGTCACTTTGCTGCTATTATGTAGGCATCCCACTGAAGTGGCTCTAAATACAGAGGGAAGGGAAAAGAACACACTGTAAATAACAACATAAATTGCTACCAGCAGTCAGAGCAGTGCTATAAAAGTCTCCTTGACCACAGAATGAGCATGCTGAGAAACTTCCACTTCTCCTTAAATCCTTGTCTTATAGGAAGGGACAGAGGTCACATATTTCCCTTCCTCTTTCACATCAGGGATGCTTAGACAGTTCCGCCGCTTCCCTCCACGGCACCTCATATACTGAGTGTATAACCAGACCAGAAATACTGACATTGCTGAATCTCCCCACAACAAAGCGAACTGGCCCTGGAGGTAAGAGGAGAGTGAAAGAAAACAACAATGTGGATGATGTTTGCAATGAAACTCGTGTGACTCAGGTGCTGCCCTTGCTGGCCTCATTGAGATCAAGTCTTTAGGTTCTTAAATACCTCTACTACTGCTGAAACATTCCCTCACGACTAAAAACAGAGATTCTTACTTACTGAAGGGGCTATGATTAAAATAGTCATCATCCTCTAAATATAATTTGTGAGACTGTACCCTGCACATGCTGCCATAAAGTTAAGCTCAGGTTTGTTGCTGCAATTTTAGGCATAGGGAACTGATTGCAGATGTCTAGACATGACAGGGATGGTCAAATTTAATCTAAACAGCTTCTGTTTCATGGAAACCCTGGCTGAAAAGGCATAAAAATACTCTCTGTCCACTCTGTGTTTTCACTATTCTAAGAAGCCTGAGATACTATTTTTATTAAGACCAAAAATAATAAAGGCTTTGCTCCAAGCCTTTGGGTTCCCTGATTTAATTATGTCTGCATTAGTAAACTCCAGCACTTCTAAAATCAGACAGCCACCTACCCATAATGTGTAGGAGGAATGTCTAGGAGGCTTGGTGTCTGCCTTCTCCAGAAACTCTATCCAGAAGTCTTTTGCTAGAAGTTTAGTCCTGGAAATTTACCAAATCAGCTTAGCATGAAGTGGAGAGAAAGCACATTCCAAGTCTGTGAGCCACTGTGGAGAAAGCCCAGCCGGCTGGCTCCTCTCTTTTATAAAGAAAGCTTCCAAATGAGGACTTTGGTCCAGTGTTTGCACAGTCCATTGTAGGCAGAAGGGGTTAGGGCATTGTATTTGCAGATGGAGCTCTCATTACTACCACAATTAATTCAAGAGGAACAACCCAAGTAGCCTTGGAGACAGCAGCCCAAACAACTTAGATCAAAGGTTTGCAGGTAATGCCTTCACCTCTCCTTGCAGATGTTAACTGTGGAGTGATGATTCACCAGTTTCTGCATCATGTACTCCCCAAAACCTAAGCCTGTGAATTCCAGTCTTAGTTTCCAAATGATTTTATTTGCAGCCTGTCACTCTACAAGGGGCAACCCTGGAGGAGGTATCAGTATGACCTACAAGGTGGCCTCCCATTTAATCAGGCATAATCTGTCTGTCTGATTAATTGATGCTCTGCACTGCTCAGGGCACGGCCAGACTTCCTCTCAGAGCATTTGGCTTGCAATGCTAGCACTGCTGAAAACGTGAAAGAACAGACTGACTGCTACCAAATCTATACATTGATGTCAGCTAACTCCTGCACTTTTTTTTTGTTTGTTTGTTTTCTTTTTTTTTAAAGCAGTGGCTGTGTATGTACCTGGTTGCAATGAGATGGGCTCTGAAATAATCCACTGAAACACCTGTAAGCCTGACCTTCTCTGAAGCTTCGTGTCCACGAGGGGAGGAGAGCAAAAACCAGTTCTTTTCCACAGATGTTCTCAGTACTACTGTGATTTCAGCAAAGCCAGGGAGAATTCAAATGCCTCTCTCAGCTGAGGAAGAAAGAACAGTCATATGCCTTTCTCAAACCTTCTTTCCAGCTAACAGTACAGGCAGTGTCATTGAAAGGAGGGGGGAAAAAAAAAAAAAAGGAAGGAAAAAAATGAATCAAATAGTTGGATTGGCTTNTTTTTTTTCCTTTTTTTTTTTTTTTTTTTTTTTTTGGCTGTTATTTCTGCGGTTAAAGCTACAGCTAAAAGCAGCAGTAGCAGGTTACAGCAGAAACTGAATATGCTACTGTGCAGAGGTTCAATTCAATGAACTAGGCAGTCTTGAAAAGAAATGGGTTTTCAAACTCCAGAGATGTGTTTAAACAAACCATAATTATCTCTTTCATATCTCTTTCAATGGGGAAAACCACCAGCTGGACACAGCAGAAGATAGCTCAGGCATATGTTGCGACGTTTAAAACCTGAAGCAATGAGAACTGCACTGAAGCTTGCTCTGTTTTACTTCCATTTGGCATCCTGGAGCTAATGGAGTGGAGGAGCTTGAACAAAGTGCTTCAGTCATCCTCTCTGTGGCTTATGCCCTGAAATGCCCCTGCCCAACAATTCGGTACTTCAGCCCTTCAGAGGCTTCTCCCAAGCCTGAGCTGGGGGAGTAGAAGCCACTCCCAAGCTCCTGGTTTTCTCAAAGCAAGACAAGGAATACCTAATAACTAATGAGGACATAAAAAACAAAGAGACTTCTCAGATTGCAGGGGCGGCAGAGAAGAACATGCTCTGAATGAAATATGAATCATACTGCAACATGGCCCTGATCCAAGCTTGTATGGTGTGTGCAGTCTGAGGCTTCCCTTTGCTTCAGCAAAGCTGATGAGATCCAGTGGCTCTTAGAATCATAAAATCAGTCAGGGTTGGAAGAGACCACAAGGATCAGCTAGTTCTAACCCCCTGCCATGCCCAGGGACACCCTACCCTAGATTAGACTGCCCACAGCCTCATCCATCCTGGCCTTAAACACCTCCAGGGATGTGGCCCCAACCACCCCCCTGGGCAACCCCTTCCAGGCTCTCACCACTCTCATGCTCAACAACTTCCTCCTCACATCCAGTCTGAATCTCCCCACCTCCAGCTTTGCTCCATTTCCTCCTAGTCCAGTCAGTACCTGATAGCCTAAAAAGTCTCTCCCCAGCTTTCTTGTAGGCCCCCTTCAGATACTGGAAGGCCACAATAAGGTCACCTCGGAGCCTCCTCTTCTCCAACTCTTTCAGTCTGTCCTCATAGGAGAGGTGTGCACCAGCCCTGTGCTGAAGAGGGAGCAAATCCCTCTGGGCTGAAAGCACCAAACTCACGTCACTTTTTGATGATGCCCACAGACCATATGGAAAAGGCTTCCTGCTACTCAACTGTAACTGAGCAGTAAGATAAGCAATGAGAGAGAACCATGATTATACATTATCTAGAAATATGGCTGGCTTAGAATGTCAACTCTGGCTCCATGCAAGGAAAATATTAGAACAGGGTGGAGGGGGGCAGGGGGAATGCAATAAAGCTGTGTTATTCTTACAGTTGCTTCTCATCCACGCTGCAGTGCAGTACATATGGCTTTACTGTACTCTCCTATTCTGCTCTCTTAACTATATTTCCTCTGGTAGTTGGTTTGTAGCCAGCCAAACTGTTCCTGTAGAGCCCAGCAGAGATTCATGGTGCTTAACTAGCCAAGCATGCAGCCCAGGCTAACAATGGCTTTCCAGGACCTCCTCTCAAGATTTCCAAAGCTTGAGAAAGTGGGCACAACTCCATGGATCTCGTGAGCTGCTGTTTGACTGCACAGGAATTTATAGTTGTGTGGTCACTGCAGAAGTTAACATTTTCCAGTGAAATCTTAATTGAGCTGTGCAGAGGCCAAGAGAAGAAAACCATTCTCAGCTGAAACCCCTGAAATGTATTCTGCAGTAGAGAGAGAAACCTAATCCTGAACCCCACCCTCTGTGACCGAGGCTAGGGATGGCAACGAGTGACACCAAGCAGATCTCCTCGCTCTGAAGGCAGTGTCCTAAGCACCTCTCCTACCTTCAGAGAAGTCTGATGGGCAACTGCACGCTGACATTTGTGAATGTGGCAGCGAGACTTGACAAATTATTGTGAGAAGACTGTAAAGGAAAAGGTATCAAGCAATAGCAACCTGAACCCATTTGATGTGGTTCCTTAATGCGCTAAATGATGGCTGAATGAAGAAAGAATATGTAACAGCTGAGGGAAATAGTGGGCTGCACAGAAACACATGGCATTGCTAAACGTATCAGCTTTTTCCTGCACAGAGCAGTGCTGTTCCTATGTGGACTTAGCCAACAAAATTTTCCATCCACTCCAGCTTTTGAAACAATTAATCTCACAGAAACCAGAGCGGGAAATCCTGCTGGGGAACCAAATGCTTTAAAAGCAGTTACTTTGGTGAAAGATCCAGCAGCAGTGACTGCAAATGCACCTGACTTGTGGAGCTGATCACTCTTTCTGCAAAGAACTTCTTCCTAACATCCATCCTAAACCTGTCCTGGTGCAGCTTGAGACTGTGCAGTGCAACACAGACACTCCCTGGTTGGAAAGTTTCAACCCAAATAGTTGCAATCTGGCAAAAAACATAAGCAGCTGAAAGGAATTAGCATTGCTAGAAGTGTTGGCCTGTTACAGCAAGAAGTGGTGCACCAGCCCAAAATTTGGTATTGCCATGACAGAGGCAGAAGTGAAGCCTGATGCTATTAATCACTAACATCCAAAGCATTGTGAGGAAGTCAGGGGAAGCAGTTTTCCCCTTGGAGTTGAGGGGTGGTAATTTCACCTTCTCTGGCCAAGGAAATACTGGCTGCTGAATTTAAATTTTGACAGGTCAAGAAAAAGCCCTCCAGGTTGTTTCTAATCCATGCAGTTAAGTGAGCCTGTGAATTTTGAGACCCCCTCAGATAGACACCATCTCATTTTCCAAGCCTTTTGGAAAAGTCTAATAATGAAATGAGCAGCATTTTTTATTGATGCCCCCCCTGGTTTTAGCATATATTGAAAATTCTACTATTTCATGGTCACTGGACCCCAGGCAGCCTCCGACCACCACATCTCCCACCAGCCCTTCTCTATTTGTGAAAAGCAGGTCGAGAAGGGCTGCAGCCCTGGTAGGCTCACATAACAGCTGGATTAAGAAGATATCCTCTGTGCACTCTAGGACCTTTCTGGACTGCTTCTTCTCTGCAGTGTTAAATTCCCAGCAGATGTCCCATTCCAATACAGAAGCCAGGAGTAGAAATATCAAGGGACACCACTGGGTTGGGAGACACAGGATGTGGCTTCTTTGCATTAGAAACTTGAGGATGAAGGCATGGGCACAGTTTGTATGTGGGCAGAGTTGTGCAGAAGACTGAAGTTAGGGAAGGAGACAATTGAAAGCAGAGGTGTGCAGGAGTACACCAGGTGCCCCAGCAGAGGTGTGCAGAAGGAGCACACAGGAGGTGCCCTGCTCTACAAGCTGGGATGACAGTTGCAGGAAAAGAGATTAGTGTAATGTCAGTGCCCTGGGCCAGATTCTAGGGGAATGCTGTAGCTATTGCCTAAGCAGGAGAGGCAAATTGTCATGGTAACTTCAAACACGAGGAACCCTGAAGACTGGCTGGGATGGATGCCCTTGCAGAGTAATGCCTTTGGGATTACACTTGTATTCAAGAACATTAAAAAAATGTGCAGAAAGGAGTCCCCTACCAAGCCTCTCATCAAAGGAACAGCAGTCCCACAAAACCACACTTGCTGACAGGTTCTGCTCCCAGTTTACTGTAGTGCTGAGTCCTGTGTAAAACCAAAGAGGAAGCAGATGTGGGGGCAGAGCTCTCCTCAGATGTTCAACAGAGCTTCCCAAAACCCGCCCAGACAGGGAGGAAGCCCAGTGGCCTGGGGGTGTCAACAGCTTTCCCCCCACCATACTTCTGCATTGGAAAGGGGGTACTCAGGACTTCATGTCAGCTCCAAAAGGGTTTCAGTGATGCCACTATAAAAGTATTTCGTTTGGAAGAGGCAATGTTGCCAGGCAAGTGAATGCCATGGGGAACTTCAGGCATTTACAGCTCTTTATGACAAAAAACTGCACAGCCAAGTGTACAGTGAATCTTGAAAGCTTTGTAGGAGCCCCATAAATACTTCCATGTGCTGATGAAGTGAGAACATGGAACTCTGTGCCTTACCAGTAGCCAAAGGTTCCTTTCCATTTAACTTGCTTTTCAACCAACTGCACTTTCACGGCCATTTAGAACTGCCTGCTGCACATTTGGCTCTTGTAACAAGAACTTTCAACCTCCACTATCCTCTTCCAAATATGTAAGTCATAACTCCACAACTGAACATGGACAAAATAGAAAGTAAACAGAACCCTTACCAGAAAGGCATGAGACAGACCTTTTTTTTTTTTTTTTTTCCTCCCCTGAAGGCATGTTCTTGGTGATCCTTGCATCAAGGTGAAATCACAGAATCATCTAAGTTGGAAAAGCCCCTCAGGATCACCAAGTCCAACCCATAGCCCTACTCTACAAGATTCACCTTCAACCATATCCCTAAGCACAACATCCAAATAACTTTTAAACACATCCAGGGGCAGTGACTCAACCACCTCCCTGGGCAACCCATTCCAGTGCCTGACCACACTATCCATGAAAAGCTTTTTCATAGTGTCCAATGACCTACTCAGTCTCAGCTTGAGGCCATTCCCCCTTGTTCTGTCTCCAGTTACCTTTGAGAAGAGACCAGCAGCAGCCTGTCCACAATGTCCCTTCAGGTAGTTGCAGACAGCAGTGAGATCTCCTCTCAGCCTTCTTGTTTTTCAAACTAAGCATCCCCAGCTCCCTCAGTTGCTCCTGATTTGCCTGTGATGGAAGAATGAGAGAATGAGTCAGTGGCAGAGCAAAACAGAGGATCAAGGTAATTTGATTCCTAGCAGTTTTCTCAAAAAAAAATTATATGTCCTCCTTCGTAGTCTCCATCTGGAGAACATTCTTTATGGGACATACAGGTTTATTAGCAAACCAGTTTCCCTCTTCTACCTCTTTGGGAGGCTAGAGGGGTAACAGAGTCCTGTGCTCAGTGCTGAGGGTCATTCTGTTGAGGATGAGCAGATATCACTTTTTGGAGGGTACTAGCAGGTGGTATCTGCCTGTTGTGCACCTTGTTAGGGTAGCAGCAGTCACATATTAGAATAGAATAGAATAGAATCAGTCAGNAATAGAATAGAATAGAATCAGTCAGGTTGGAAGAGACCTCCAAGATCATCCAGTCCAACCTATCACCCAGCCCTATCCAATCAACTAGAGCATGGTACCAAGTGCTCCATCCAGTCATTTCTTGAACACCTCCAGGGACACTGACTCCACCACCTCTCTGGGCAGCCCATTCCAATGCCAATCACTCTCTCTGACAATAACTTCCTCCTAACATCCAGCCTATACCTCCCCTCATGCAACTTGAGACTGTGTCCCCTCATTCTGTTGCTGGTTGCCTAGAAG
>VWZI01008206.1:0-70589 GCA_013396835.1 Psilopogon haemacephalus
ATTTTTCACACAAATTCTCCAATTAGCTCAAACCAACACAGTGAGCTTGTTTGTGAAAAACTAAATACAGTTCTTTCAAAGATAATTTGACAATTCAGATCACCTTTGATTCTGGCCAGAAATACAGCTAAAAGATGAGAGAATTTTCTTTTGAATTGTTTTTGTTTCTGAAGCTGAAAGAAAGAAGGTTTCTTTCTCCATCAGAAAGTGAAAAATGTGATATTTGGAAGGAGGTTAGATTTAAAAATAGACATGAGACCTTAAGGAAAGGGAAGTGCTTGCTCTGTAACCTAGAAACTGAAATCTCTAAAGAAATATCCACTAAGGCACGACCTGAAAAGAAAAAGAATTTGAAAAATCCAGTGAAAATAAGCAGAATAAATCTCCTTAAAAATTAAATAAATAAAATTATTACAAATGAGGTAGTAATGATAGGTAGTGGCTTCAGTCTCTTGCTCTTCCTCGAGTGCTTCTTTGTAGAGACACATTCTGTTTGGAGATAATGTCTTCCTAACTGAAAATAAACCGTCTCTCTGAAAAATTTAGGAAATGGGATTGGTAAGTGCTTACCGTAAACCTAAATTGCTCCCATAGCAGAATTTTGTGTTATGAATTCAAAGAGAATGGTTCTGGGGCTTTCTGTGTTAGAAAATAGGTCACCTTGCTACCCTGCTTTTTTCAAACTCTTATGGAGGGCTTCCAATTTTAGTTAGCAATGTGAAAATCAGCTCATCCATTCCTCTGCTTCCAGTAATGCCAAAGGGAGCTTGGTATGTCAGATTTGTCAGTAAAATTTGGCTGAAGTATCTGGCACTTTGGAGGCTGTAGAGTGGTGTAAGGATGTGAGGAACCCCTCCCTTCCCTTGCACAGCCTGTGCAGTGGCCAACAAAAACCTGCAATCTGTGCGCGTCCCTCTGAGTGAATGAAGGCTGTTGACAGGTGATGTTGAGAAAGNTTTTAGAAAATGGGAAGTTTTTTTGTTTTTTTTTTTTTTTCTTCTTTTTTTTTTTTTTTCCCTAAAAAGTAAACTGAACAGAAGAATGTAGAGGAGGGGGAAAAAAACAACAGTCAGAAAACATTTTCAGTCTTAATCAGGGAAAGAGCACAAAGCAGGCCTCTTACTATAGGAAGGGTATTTTGGTGCTGGAACATTTCCAGAGAAGGGCAACAAGATTCATGAAGGGCCTGGAGCATATGGGCTGAGGGAACTGAGCTTGTTCATTCTTCAGAAGAGGGAACTGAAGGGAAACCTCATTACTCTGTATGCCTCCCTGAAAGGAAGCTGTAGTGAGGGGTGGGCAGCCTCTTCTCCTTGGTGGCAAGAGGCAGGACCAGAGGAAATGGTTCCAAGCTGGATCAGAGGAAGATTAGGTTGGATATCAGGAAATATTTGATAACTGAAAGGATTCCCAAATATTGGAATGGTCTGCCTAGTGCAGTGGTGGAGTCACCATCACTGGAGATGTTCAAGCACCATGTGGACCTGGTACTTAGGTGCATGGTTTAGTGTTGAGCCTTCAGTGCTGGGTCAGAGTTTGGACTGGATGATCTCTTCCAACCAGATATGTTCTGTGATCTTGTGATTAACTGCTTTTAAATCAGGCAAGCCTGTTGAACTTCATCTGTGAATGCTCCAGATTTGCAGTTGTGTGTTCAGAAAGCACATGCAGGATTGGCAAGGGCTCAGAAATATGAAAAGTGCATCTGTGATATTGTCTGTAAATAAGGAGGAAAGGACAAATGAGAGGTTGCATGTTTCTCAGTTTAATTTCACTCTGTGAAGTTCAAGACTGTACAGTTCAGTTGAAATAAAAATAAACCTAAAGGAAGAGACCTACCTTCTAATGACACAAAGGACTTAGGAAAGATTTGTTTCAATCATCTTCTCTTGAGTCCTCTCTATCTACAGGGTTCTGTTGTTGCAGGCATAATAGTGATAACAAAAATCCTTGAGAGTGGAAACTGGAAGTAATTTTCCTTGTAGCATACTTTACTTAATGCAAATGAAGACTCTAATTTTGACCTGGAGCTCATCACCACTCTTTAAAGACAGGTCAAATAAATGTCTGACTGGACAATATAAATTTAGATAATCCTGTATAGGGACATAAGAAGAACCTACAAGAGTCCTTGATGACCATTCTAACTCTCTTTTTAGTGGTTTTGAATTAATTCAAAAGTATGTTGATTTAGTATAAATTTTAGATACTGGATGTGCACAGGAAATTGAACAACTCACAGACAAAGGATTAATTGTTCATATTCACTAGTAAATAACATCATGTTAAATCCATTTGAAATTATAGAGAAATATGTGGGTTGTCATTAGATCAGTGTTACCAAGTGCATGTGCATGTGCTGAGTGTGCAATTTTGTCATGAATCAATATTCTGAGTAACTTTGCTGTGCTGAGTAAAAAAAAACAGGAGTTATTGCAGGTCTTCCTATACAGCTAAGCACTATTCCAGCTGACTTGCATTCAGCAACCAAATTACAGGGAGGAGGTAACAGCTGAACCTATCTGGGTAGTCCTTAATAATAAACAAATAAATAACTTAAGCAGATAAAAAATTAGTCTTGCAATAGCTGGCATCATTGTTGTCAGTAAGGTTTTCTGTATCAGCAATAGTGTGGCTAGCAGAACTAGAGAAGTGGTTGTCCCACTGTACTCACCACTGGCGAGGCCACATGAGTTTTGGGTCCCTCACTACAAGAAGAACATTGAGCGACTGAAGAGTGTCCAGAGAAGGGCAATAAAGCTTGTGAAGGCTCTGGAGAACAGGCCTAGAGTAGTTGATGAATCTGGGGTTATTTACCCTGGAGAAAAGGAGACTGAGGAGAGACCTGGCTCTCTGCAGCAACCTTGAAAGGAGGTTGCTGCTAGGTGAGGATGAGTCTGTTCTCCCTAGGAATAAGTGACAGGACAAAAGGGTACAGCCTCAGATTGCACCAGGAGATGTTTAGGTTGGATACAAGAAACAATTTCTTTCCCAAAAGGGTTGTCAAGCCCTGGAGCAGGCAGCCCAGAGATGTAATGAATCATAATCTCTGGAGGTATTTATAAAACCTGTAGACAAAATGCTGAGGGCTATGGTTTAGCAGCAGACTTGGTAGAGTTAAACAGTGGTCAGACTTGATCACGTTCTATGTCTTTCCAGCCTAAATGGTTCTGTTATTGTAGCTTTAGCTGGTTTTCTGTGCTAAATGTGGAGTTATTTTGAAATGAAAATGAAAGACAAGGTCTTGAATTGTACTTTTTATTTTCTGCGAAATTCTAGTGGTCATGTTGACAACCTAGGAGCATCAAGCAAAATATCTCCAGAACCAGTCAACAGTCATTATGGTTCGGTCCCTATCTAGGATGGTCTCTACAAGTAGAGCTATTTATAAAAATTCCGCTGTGTTTTGATTTTAGACATTTGATGACTGAGACCTTCATAACAGATGGTAGTTAGAGTAAGCTTCATTATCTTCGAGAAAATGTATCTGTGTTCTGCTTAGTGAAACCACTGCTCTGATTTCAAAACTGTTAGGATATATTTTATCTGATCACAGTTGTTGGCATGGATGGGCTTTCATACTGAAATATTTCTCAGGAATTTATTTTAACTAAAAGACTTGTATGTTCTTTTCAAATTATGTCCCTTAGTATATTTTTCCTTCTAGTAAATTTATTTAAATTCCATAATGGTTACATGTTGAGAACCTACTTGGACTTCAATTATAGGATTGTAGAATGGCTTGGGCTGGAAGGGACCTCCAAAGCTCATATAGTCCAATGCCCCTGCATTTAGCAGGGACATCCTCCACTAGATCAGGTAGCTCAGAGTCTTGTTGAGCCTGACCAAATAGTTCCAGAGGTGAGGCCTCAACCACCTCCCTGGGCATCATGTTGCAGTGTTCCACTACCCTCATGGTGCAGAACTTGTTCCTAACTTCCAATCTAAATCTGCTCTTCTCTAATTTAAAGCCATTGCCCCTTGTCCTATTGCTGCAGGCCTTTGGAAACAGTCCCTCTTCAGTCTTATTGTAGCACCCGTCAGGTTACTGGAATGCTGCTATTGAGTCTCCCTGGAGCCTTCTTTTCTGCAGGCTGAACAGTCACATCTCCCTCAGCCTGTCCTCATAGTAGAGGTGTTCCAGCCCCCTGATAATTTTTGTGCCTCTCCTCTAGACCTGCTCCAACAGGTCCATGTCCTTCCTGTGTTCAGATGCCTAGAGCTGAACACAGCACTGCAAGTGAGGTCTCAGCAGAGCAGAGGAATGTGGCAGAATCACCTCTCACAACCTACTGGCCACGCTTCTTTTGATGTAGTCATGATTGGTCTTTTATGCTCTTGATACACACTGTTGGCTCATGTCCAGATTCTCATCCACCAACACTCCCAAGTCCTATTCTGAAGGGATGCTCTCAATTTCATTGCCCCTCCAGCCTTGATTGATATCAGGGGTTGCCCAGACCTTGGTGCAGGACTAGAAATAGAAATGGGTTTAATTTTAGTTTTAGACACTCAACTTTTATTCTCTTATGTTTTCACTCTTCCTGTATGGAAATTTGCTCTCTGAGGATACTCTGGTTAGCTGACAACTACCATAATAGTCATGTTCTCTACTAGAAATCCCTTTTCCTATGAATCTCAGTTTATACTTCAGATTGTGCATAGTTTCAACTACATTCAGCTTCCTTTCTCTATGTCAGGCTGTTTATTGAAAGTTCAAACTCACAAAGACAAGCCTTTTGTGGCTTTACCTTTCCTTGCAAAACGGGCTCTAGATATTTATTTTAGCAAGCTCTGCTATCAGTGGGGTTTGCTAGGCTTTTTAGTTTCACTTTGTCCCCACACAGCAATATTCATTGAAGATAAAGAAATTCCAGTTGGAAAAGGAAGAGAAGGAAAAAGGAAAGGAAAGGGAAAGGGAAGGAGAGGGAAGGGAAAGCAGAAAGAAGAGGAGAGGAAAAAGGAAAGGAAAAAATAAGAAAATAAGAGAAATAAAAAGAGAAAAAAGAAAACAAAAGACCCCAAACTGTGGTGGTTCATCACTTCCCTGTCTCCCCACTTTGAAATAAGCCAGGCTAAGACTCAGTCAGCTGGAAAATAATAAATGAAGCTTTACATTTATAGCTTTGCACAATATACAAGCAGATATTTACAATGTATAATAGATATTTACAGATATATACAGTGAAAAGGTAATACAGAAACACTGCACCTCTCCCAGAGATCAGAATCCCTAAGAATAGTTTCCAACCACCCTACCACTTTCTCCCCTTTCCAATCTTATCTCACCATCTGTCTTATGCAGCAGATAGGTGGAGGTAGATTGGCCAGGGGGTTTAGCAGCAGGAAAGAAGTTAGTGAAATTATTCAGCTAAGAAAAACAGAGAGAGAGAGAGAGACATGCAGCAGCAGCCATGGCTCAAAGTGGTCTGTCTTATCTATGTTTGGATTACAACTCTTAAATTTATTTTTCTTTCTTCAGTAAAGCTATGAGTGAAGTAGCATCATCAGCGTTTTCCGTTCTCAGCCTATAGTCTAATTTCTCATTCAAATCCTCCAATTAGTTCAAACCAGCACACAAATCAACCAGCCAACCACCACCACCACCAAAATTCCGCAAACAAATAAACAAAACCCCAAAGAAATCTCACCACAAAAGTAACCCAACACAACTGTTTCCTCTCAGACAATTTTGTCACTTGAGTGCCAAACTAACTCCATTTTTCTTGAGCAGGTTGCCAGGTGGCTGCCTGTTTTGTTCAGAGCACAGGACTGCAAGGTGAGGACACACTGCAGCTGATTCTGGTTGTTTGCAAGAGCTGTAGTTGTTCAAACCAGCATGTTGCTTGCCCTGCATTTCCACAACACACAGAAATAGATATCGATATTAAATAAGTACTGCTTGCTACTGGTTCTTCCTGAACTTTGGCACACTTACATTTGCTTTCCTTGTTGAATTAAGCATGGGGTAAGTGTAGAACCTTTGTCAAACACAGCCCGGCTCCGCAGGTCAATAGAAATAAATAAATAAATGGAGGCTAATAGAATATCTGGATTTTTTATGTCCAGGTAGCAGAAGTCTGGATCCAGGTTCTGTTGAAATGACGTTTCTCCAATAATGAAGCCCAGGCAGAATGATGAATGTGCTCCAGTGTCTGTGTGCTGAAATAGGTTTATAAACAAGCACCTGCCATAAATCACAAAAACGGCTTTGTCACAAGTAACTAGGGACCAGATGCATCTTTATAATTACCTGTGACACCCATTGTCCTGCTCTCATATCCTCTGCTTCTCACTCAGATAATCTGGTTTATTTTCCTTGTGGTTTCAGTGATTTGCATTCTATTTTAAAACATGGGCTTATAGCTGGGAATCTTCTCGACAAAACCTCTAACAATTGCATTGCACTAGGGATGGTTAAGGTGTGTGGCTCCGTGGCTAAATGCTGCAAATAGCTTGTTCAGGAGGGAAGAAGTAGCTGCTTCTTTTCATCAGAACAACAGCAAATACTGCCCCAGTTTAAGTATTTTATTTCCTTCATTTCTGGAGCTTGTTCTCCAGGTAGGGGAAACTTCATCTTTGGCTGATTTTCACCTGTAAACAGTAACAAGTTGTAGCGCTCATTAAGATTTCAATGTCTTCAGTGCTATAGACAGTGAGATTGAGGCACCCTCAGCAAGTGTGCAGATGTCACCAAGATTAGTGGTGTCGTGAAGACTGAAGCATGGAATGGACAACACCCACAGGGACCTGGACAGGCTGGTGAGGTGGGCTAAAGAGAATCTCATGAGGTTCAATAAGGCAAAGTGCAAGGTCCTGCATCTAGGTTGGGACAATCCTTGATATCAGTCCAGGATGGAGAATAATGAGATTGAGAGAAGGACTGCAGAGAAGGATTTTGGAGTGGTGATGGATGAGAAGCTGGACATGAGCCAACAGTGTGCACTTGCACTCCAGAAGGCAAAGGGCATCCTGGGCAGCATCAAAAGCAGTGTGGACAGCAGATGGAGAGAGGTGATTCTGCCCCTGTGCTTTACTCTGGTGAGACCTCACCTGGAGTACTGTGTCCTACTCTGGAGCTTCTAAGACAAGAGAAACATGGAGCTGCCAGAACAGGTCAAGAGGAAGGACATGAAGATGAGAGGGCAGGAGCACCCCCTCTATGGCGACAGCCTGGAAAACCTGGGGCTGTTCAGCCTGCAAGAGAGAAGGCTCTGGTGAGACCTTAGAGCTGCACTTCAATATCTGAAGGAAGGCTGAGGAAGGACTGTTTAGAAGGGCTTGTGGTGATAGGACAAGGGGCAATGGTTTGAAACTGGAGCAGGAGGGATTTAGACTGGACATCAGGAGGAAGTTGTTTAGAATGATGAGTGGTGAAATGCTGGAACAGGTTGCCAAGAGATGTGGTTGAGGCCCTATCACTGGATACATTCAAGATGAGACTTGCTGTGTCCATGTGCAGCCTGCTCTAGTTGGAGATGTCTCTGCTGAGTGCCTGGGAGTTAACCAAGATAACCTTTGAGGGTCCATTCCGACCTAGTGCAATCTGTGAAGTTTTCTTTCTTGCATTTCCTTCTGAATCAAGCCTTCAATTTGAGACTAATCAGCTCTTCATGCTTCCAGGCAAACAGTTATTTCTGGTATAGCTTCAAGAGGGCTGCAGTGTGAGTTCTGTCCTCCTCTTGGTCTGTGCTGTTTTTCCTACCTTGTTATGTTATCAGGCATCTAGGAATAGCATTAATGCAAACAAGGTTAGGCTTAAAGCAGGCATCATGCAGGAAAAGAGATTAAAAGAAAAGGGAACATAAAACCTAGGAGGTAAAAGCTGATTTAATTTGATTTTTAAAAATATTTTTGTATTTCCTACTGTGGTCACAGTGCTCAGCTGCTGTACAATCACAGTAATGTGTGTCTTGGTGTTGGTTTACAAAGGAGCTTTGCAGTAATCATGGACCAGAAAGCACAGAGACAGACAAAAATTCCTCTGCTCTGGGGTCAACCTGTTTAATTTGCCTTTCAAATCCAATTGTTCACCTGCTGTGCTTATTAAATATAAGCACAATGTCTGTATTTGAATTCTCTGCCTGTGCCTCTTCATCCCTCTCTACCTATTGCATTGCTATTACTGATGCCTCTGAGGACAACGTAAGAAGAGGAATAGATGAGGGTTTGCACTTTCACTGCAGCCCACAGCTGTGTTCTTCTCTTTCTCGTTTTTCGCTGCTGTGGTCTGCACAAGGCTGTTTAATCTGGTGGGTTCACATTTTAACCTCAGCTGTCATATGTAGTATCTGATTGAATGTAGGAAGGCTTTGGATAGGCTGGATCATGGGCCACTGTCAGTCAGATGAGGTTTAATGGGTCAAGGGCTGAATGCTGCACTTGGGTCACAACAACCCAATGCAACACTACAGGCTTAGGGAAGAGTGATTGTAAACTGCCCAGCAGAAAAGGACCCAGGGACGTTGGTTGACAGCTGTCTGAACAGGAGCTATTGTGTACTCAGGTGTCACAAAGGACAGCAGCATCCTAGCCTGGACCACTGTAATGCGTTAAGCCCACCTGGGGCTTTCTGACTTCTCCCAGGGGGTAATCTGACCTTTCCCCAGGTGTCATGGTTAGCCCCCTCCCACTTCCTGCCCAGGAGACCTCTTGTCTTCTCTCTCTTCCTCATCCTGCCTTCCTGGCCAAATCCTCACTGTTCTGCTGCCAGACCACCATGTACTCTCCAGCCAACATGTGGAGGGATACCACCATTTTCCTTGGAAGTTTACCTACCTGCTTTTCTTCACAAAAAACCTTCATTCTGCTTCATCCAACATCAAATCATCCATCCTAATATTTGGACTCAACTAGCTTAAACCAAATAAAACCACCAATAGTGTTGCCAGCAGGACCAGGGCAAAAATTGTACCCCTGTACTGGGAGCTGGTGAGATCACACCCTGAATACTGAGTTCAGTTTTGGGCCACCCATTCCAAGAAGGACATTGAGGCACTGGAGTGAGTCCAGAGAAAGGCAACAAAGCTGATGAAGTCTGGAGAATAGGACTGGTGAGGAGCAGCTGAGAGAACTGGAATTCTTTACTGTGAAGAAGAGCAGGCTGGAGGGACACCTTATGGTTCTTTGTAATTGGTCAGAGTCAGGTGAGAGTTCATCTCTCTAGTATTGAGTGATAGGACAAGAGGAAACGGCCTCAAGTTGTGCCAGGGAAGGTTTAAGTTGGATGATAGGAAAGGTTTATTTCCTGCAAGAGTGATCAGGCATTGGAACAGGCTGCCTAGGGAGATGGTGAATTGACCCTGGAGGTATTAAAAAATGTGCACACATGGCACTTGAAGGCATGGTTTAGTGGTCCTGGTTGTGCTGGGTTGATGGTTGGACTTGATGATCTTAGGAGGTCTTTTCTAACTGAAACAGTTCTATAATTAAAACATATTTATAATAAGTCCTTAACTCCAGCTCACCTCAGGAGTCTAATTCCACAAAAAGGAATTCATTATCCTCTCTGACGCTTCTCAAGTGATTACATATTAGATGATTATGGGATTACGACTGTCTGATCTTTCTCCTCACCACAGGACTGAAGGAATCTTGAGTATTGACAATCACAAACAAGACCATATGTAAACTAATGTCCAAATCCTGTATCTCCTCTATAATGGAGGCAGTGCTCACACAGGCAGCCCCTTCCCATAACAGATTGCTCCTACCCAGAATTTCTTTCTGTTAAAATTGTCTCAGTACCCTAAAGAGATAATTTATCTCCTACATTCACAGACTGCATTGATTTGGAAGGGACCTTCAAGGGTCAGTTTGACCAACTCCCAGCACTCAGCTGGGATACCTCCAACTATGTCAGGCTGCCCAGGGCCACATCCAGCCTGATCTTGAATGTCCTCAGGGACCGGGCCTCATCTACATCCCTGGGGAGTCTGTTCTGGTATTTCACCACTCTTACTGTGAAGAACTTCCTCTTGATGTCCTACTTAAATCCCCTCTGCTCCACTTTCACACCATTGCCCTTTGTCCTATTACAAGCCCTTCTAAACAGTCCCTCCCCAGCCTTCCTGTAGGTCCCCTTTAGATACTGAAATGTAGCTCTAAGATCTACCTGGAGCCTTCTCTTCTCCAGGTTGAACAGTCAGTCCAAACTCTTTCAGCCTGCCTTCCTAAGAGAGCTGCTCCAGCCCTCTGTCCTCCAGGGAATCTGTATGAGACACCCTGCCTTCCCAGGGTGAAGAAATAGAGCACTTTCTTCTGCAAATTCAAATTACCTGGGGTGTGCCCAAACAGGCAGATGTTGTCACAAACAGTCATGGCCATGATGTGACCAGGGCAGGATTCCTCCAAGCTCTGAGTGAGCCCAACTTTCCAAATCCAGCACAGGATAAGAATTGCTTTGTTCCCTGTTGCTTGTGTAAGTTTCTCTCAGTTGTCTGCCCACCAAGAGCACAAGTCTTCCTAATTTCCCTCTAAAGAAATCATCTTTAAATACACAAGATAAATTAGGAGTTAATCCAATCAGCCATGACTATGAATTCACTTTCAGGATGAGCCTTTTGCTGATGTAGGAGAACCACAAGAACTAGCAGCTCTCTTGTTTCCATTCTCATTTGGAATTGACCTTAACTGAGTGTCTATCACAGAGGCACACCAAAGCTTTAAGTTACATTGCATTACCTTCTTCAGGCTTCCAAACCTCCACGAGGAATTGCACAGTGGGAATAGATTAGGCAGATGAATGCTGTCTGCACATTAGTTGCAACTCATCCTTGAGCACATCCTAGAAAGAATATGAAGATGTAATTGTCAAGGTGTGTGTCTATGTGCCACACCTTTACTGGAATTTTCTCCAGTCGTGCATCAATGTCCTGCCATAGATCAGCACACCAAATAGGCTTTCCTTTCCTCTGCCAACCATTCTCTTTCCAGTCCTTTAGCCAACCTCATAAAGCATTGGCTACCATCCAGGTGTCAGTGTAGGAGTAAAGAACAGGCCAATTCTCATGTTCAGCCACATCAAAAGCAAGTTGGACTGTTTTTTACCTCAGTGAATTGAATTGGCTGGATTCACCCTCTCCATCTCTCACTTCAGTAACTCTCCTGGTAGGGCTCCAGACTGCTGACTTCCATCTTTGCTTGTTCCCAACAAGACAACAGGAACCATATAAGAACAAAGCATAGTTCTTTTCCTCATCAGAAAGATCACCATAAGGAGTAGCTTCTTCAGCATGGGTTACACTCTTCTCTGGAGGTTTTGTACAGCCTGTGCCTTCCAGCCAGTTGGTGATCACTTCTACCAGACCAGGTCGATCAAGATTACCCATGCGTGCTTGTTGGGTTATCAAAGCCATCCATTTAGACCAGGTTGCATCTGTGGCATGATGCAGAGATGAACCTTTGCCTTTGAACATCCAGTTTAGAACTGGCAATCTAGGAGCTAAAAGCAATTGTGACTCAGTTCCAATCACTTCAGAAGCTGCTTTGACTCCTTCATAGGCTGCCAGTATTTCTTTCTCTGTTGGGGTGTAATTTGCCTCTGAACCTCTGTAGCCACGTCCTCAGTCCACCAAGTCGACAACCACGTGTTTCATTTGCAGCTCTCTGCCAAAGACTCCAAGTTGGACCATTGTCACTCACAGCTATGTACAGAATGTTTTTAATGTCTGGACCAGATCATACAGGTCCCAGGCCCACAGCATGGACTACTTCTCGCTTTATCTGATCAAAGTCTGCTTGTTGCTCAGGTCCCCACTCCAAATGGTTTCTCTTCTGAGTCACATCATGCAGAAGTTTGACAATTTGACTGAACCCAGGAATGTGTAGTCTCCAAAATCCCACTTTCCCAAGAAAGATAGAGTGTCCTTTTTATTTGTAGGAACTACCATGGTGGAGACTTTGTTTATCACATCCTGTGGAATGTGACAGCAACTATCCTGCCACTGCACTCCCAGAAATTTAATTTCTCTGGAAGGTTCTTTGACCTTGTCTGTCTTTAAGGCAAAACCTGCTTGCGACAGAATGTCAATTATTTTGTTACCTTTCTTGAAGACTTCCTCAGCAGTTTGGCCCCATAAAATGATGTCATTGATGAATTGTATGTGTTCTGGAGTTTTACCTTTCTCCAATGCATTGTGGGTCACTGAGTAACAGATTGTTGAGCTGTATTTCCAACCCTGAGGCAAACAATTAAACTGATACTGGATTCCTCTCCAGGTGAATGCAAATTGAGGCCTGCATTCCTTTGCTATGGGAATAGAGAAGAAAGCATTAGCAATGTCTGTGGTAGCATACCATTTGGCTTCCTTCGATTCCAGCTTGTATTGGAGTTCCAGCATGTGCAGTACAGCTTTAGCCTTGCGCACAGGCTAGATAGGACTGTTGAAAGGTGAATGAGCTTTCTCGATGACCTTCTTACTTTCCAGTTGATGAATCAGCTGATGAATGAGTAACAAAGGGGCACGGTTAGTTCTGTACTGCCTGTGATGCACAGTTTCAGTAGCAATTGGCAGTTTCAGGTCCTCTATGTCATGATGTCCCACAACTGCAGATTCAT
This sequence comes from Psilopogon haemacephalus, assembly GCA_013396835.1. Taxonomy (NCBI): domain Eukaryota; kingdom Metazoa; phylum Chordata; class Aves; order Piciformes; family Megalaimidae; genus Psilopogon; species Psilopogon haemacephalus. Next base: position 12,560 of record VWZI01008206.1, read on the forward strand.
CTGAAACTTCAGGTCTAATGGACAATTTCAATGTACTATCCTCAGTTTCTACAGATGCTATTCCAAAAGCCCATTTGTGACCCTTACGATCTTTGAAACAACCTTGAAAATTCAATTTCCAGAATGCAAGACACACCAGTTACAATAGTATGTTTCTTCCACTCTTTACCAGTTAAACTTATTTTTGCCTGCAACTTAGTCAACTCTTGAGATTCCAGAAATAGTTATAGCATCTGTCCCTTTGCAGTTTGATGGCAATAAAGTACATTGAGCACCTGTATCAACTAAACCCTGTATTTCCAAACTTTTGAATTGCCAGGCCACCTAATGAATACATTCCAATAGATTGTGTATTCTCCACTATCCCTTTTCTCCTTCTGGCTGGAAGCAGGGTAACCCTAATGCTGAACATTTCATGAGGTGGTGTGCAGAATGATTGGTGGTATTGTGAGAAAAATTACAATTATTAGAATAATTGCAATTCCTCTGGGGAGCTGAAGATTTACAGCTACTTTTCTGGCATGGTTGCCTCTGTTTCTGCTACTCTGCAGTTCTCTGACTCCTTTCAAAAGAATTGAAGTTGGTTACCCCTCCCACTTGTTCATGTTCTCACCAAATTGGTCATGCAGGATTATCCAGAGTGACACACGTGATTGCTGATGTCTAGGTGTAATTTGTCTACTTGGCCAGAATTGCCTTTGCCCCAGGTTGGGGAATAAGGGGTTAAAAATTCCCTAGGGACCAGGAAAAAAAGGTTATTCAATCCCATAATTCTGCTGTCTTTTTATAAGCTTCCAGCAAGGCCAGCTTGCTCTTCTTTCCTCCCCCTCCAGCTGTGTCTGGTAGGAACTATGTTACTGGAATAAACATGTAAGGAGTAGGCCTGTTTTGGAGCCTCTGCAGGCTTTTGTTTAGGCTTATGGATGGCAGAGGTGCTGAGAGGGGAGGACTGGAGCACTGGGGATTATAGATTTAGGTTTGCGTTGGGGGAAAAGTTCAAGTGGTTCACCATGGATTCTGTATCTGCTTTGTAACTTTCTACCTGTATCTCTCTTTCCAAAATACGATTCTGTTCTCTCTCTCATTCTTTTGAGAGCTTCATTCTGTCAGCTTTGTAATACCATAGCAGAATAATTGGTGGCCCATATGGGGAATACATTACTTGTTTGAATAGTTTGAATTGGAGAAAAGCTTAGGAAAAAATAGTGCCTTTTGATGGAATTCTGATGGAGAGCTGGAAGCAAGTTCAGGCAGATGTTAAAGAGTTGGGACCATGTCTTATGATGTGTATGTATCTGCTTATCCTGATTGAGAGTGCAGTCTTGTTGTCTGCAATAATCTGGATCATTAGAAAATGCTGTTGGCTTCTGAACTCGCTCCCCATCCTGAAGTGGCAGGGGATTGAGGGGGAAGTCTGCAGAGAGGAATTGCTTGTCCCTCCTGCTGGTGGCTGGTGGCAGCCATGGAGGCTCAGAGAGAAGCGGCTTGGAGAGGTGAGCCACTCCCTTCTTGGGTGATAGAAGGGGGAGAAACAAGTGGCAGGCAGCAACATAGAAGGTCTGAGGTGGTTGAGGATGATATGAGTCCCCCATCCCCCAAGTGGATGTGGCTAGACCTGGCCCATGGCATGGTGCTGAGCGGTACCTCATGGGTTGATCTGGAGGGGTGGGGTAGAGCAAAGTGGGTGAACTCGTTTCTGCCTCCCCTTCCCAATGGGAATCTGCAAGTGGTGGAAATGCAAGTAGCTCCAGGCATAGAAATGCAGGTGGCTCCAGCTATGCTGGCAGCCTCTCCTGATCCTGTAGCTCTGGGCAGTGGTTCAAAGATGGTGCCATGTGGAAGCAGGGCGTTCCTTGTTGGCAGGCTGATTGCAGTGGCAGTCATGATGCAGTTCATTGCCATTCTCTTGCTGGGCACAGCCATTCCCTATTCAGGGGGTGATCTGATGATGCCACAAGAAACTGCCATGCATCAGTACCCGTCTTACCCCAGTGTAGGCAGCATGCACGGGCAGGCAGTGGCCATGAATGGTGAGGCTGCATTTGGAGTGTGTCCTGCCAGGATAGCCGTGGAGAGTGATAACAAGGATCCACTCCCTGCACTGTGAGTCAGTCCTGAATTTACAGTGGCAGAACTGATTGTACCAAATATGGGCAGTGGAGGGGGTTTGCTCCCCTTCTTGCTAAGTCCTGCTGGTTCTGCAGAAGATGGCGAGCCAGGACCAGTGGCAAAGGGCAGTGTAGCTCTGCACATCTCAGCTGAGTTTTCAGCAGTGGCAGAAGTGGCAGCAGCAGCCCTGGTGCCCAGCTTGAGCGGCAGGGTAGGCCGTGAGGGTAACGCTTCCTCCAGTCAGTGAGGCAGTGATGAGGATGGACAGTCCTGGTCATGTAGTGGTTCCTGTGAATGACACTGACCCCAGAGTGATTTTCTTCCCTACTCATCCACCCCCTTCTCATCCACCACCAAATCCTCCTTCTCTTCAGTTGCCCATTGAGAGAGTAGAAGAGGAGGTGTTGGGAAAGGTTAAATAAAATTTGAAAAAAATTCTGTTTGGATTGGGGAAGGAAGATGAGGATGAGGACACAGACTGGTGGTGTGGCTAGTTCACTTCTGATTGTGCAGCTAGAGCAGAGGAACTGCAGGACGGAACCCTCAGGGGTGGTGGATAGCCTGGTACAAGAGACAAGTAAAAGCACAGGACTCTTGTGGATACTGGAACTCATTTTTGAAGAAGGGATGTTCACTCCTACATACATGAGAAGACAGTTTGAAGAATGGAAGTGGACTGAACTTAGTTGCCCCCATTGACTGTCCCAGGGGTGGAGACATGCCTTTTGAGATGGATATGAACTGATCCAGATTGTGCCGAGAGGGACTGTAAGAGAATCTGCAGTGAGTAATTGAGACTTTGCAGTGAGCAACTGCTCGTGCTTTTGTAGTTCAGTGGTAGAACACTTAGATGTGGGAGACCTGGTTTGATTCCTGGCTGGATGCACAGACTGCAAAGGTTTGACTGAGAGTGAGCTGTGACTGTCCATTATTTGATTTTGAGTGCTACTGGGCACAATGCAGATGAAAATAGAGTTCCTTTGATTGTGAAAATAATCTGTTGGGGAAAAAAATGTATGGGTGTTTCCTGCCATTGGGTGGGGATACAACCTGTCCAAGGGGTGATTATTTTTTTTCCTGATGGGGGCAATTCCATGACATGTTTGTTGGGTGAAGGAGGTAAGGTCAAGCATGTTCCACACAGGGGTTTGATTTTGACTGAGAGAGTTTGACTTTAAGGTATGTACAAGTTGTTATTAAGTCTGTTTCAGATAACTGATGTCATCTAAGAAGTCCCATTTGATGAGAAGAAGAATTGTGTCCAGGATATGAGTAACATATCAGTTTGAAGAAAGTATCTGAAAGATTATTCGGATGGCACTATTTACTATATAGAATCTGTTTCTAGTTAAATGAGCAGGAATTATGGGATTGAATAAGGGGTGGAATGTCCCAGGTTGGGAACTATAGGGTTAAAAATTCTCTAAGGACTAGGAAAAATTATTCAATCCCATAATTTTGATATCTCTTTATAAGATCATGGCGAGGCTAGCCAGCTCTTCTTTCCTCCCCCTTCAGCTGTGTCTGGTAAGAGCTGTGTTATCAGAATAAATATGTAAGGAGTAGGCTTGTTTTGGAGCTTCCACAGGCCTTTGTTTAGGCCTATGGATGGCAGAGGTGCTGGGGGGGTGAGGATTAGAGCACTGGGGATTATAGATTTAGTTTTGGGTTGGGGGAAAAATTCAAAGGGGTGCACTATGGATTCTGTATCTTCTTTGTAACTTTCCTCCTGTATCTCTCTTTCCAAAATATAATTGTATTCTCTATCCAATTCATTTGGAGACATGACAGCCTTGCGGGAGGTGGGTGTTTGTTCTTGATGGCAGAAACATGCACCCATTCAGATGATGATGGAATCCTTTGCCAGATTGGATATGGAGGTTTTAATTTCCTCCTTCAGTTCTTTCATGCTATCTTTAATCTCTGTAGTCATAGTTTTTATGGCAGAGACTAGGGTAGAATGTGACAAGCAGTCCTCTATCTGCCTCAGCTGGCCAGTGAACTCACCAAAATGAGAGGCTTTCCATTATCACTCCTTGATAGAAGCCCGCTAGCCAAGATGTTAGCATAGGATGAAGGAGCAAGTTTAATAAGCTTCTTTGTGAGACCTGTTCCAAGAAGAATGTCATCAGGCTCCTGTGTACCATGTCCTTGTATTGGTTTACACCCAGCTACCCTGAGCTAAAAGCCCAAAAGAAAACTCAAAGCGGTTTGGAAGTGAGAATGGAGAATAATGCCTTTAAACAATGAAATACAGGGTGAAAAGGGGTTTCTGCTTCTCACAGGAAGTGGGGGGAAGGGATACAGAAAAAACCCAGGAGGAGGAGGGGGTAAGGGAGAAAGAATACCACTGCGGCAGGGTTTTAGTCCGAAAGGCAAAGTCGCGGACCCATAGTTGCTGGTGCTGAAGAACAGAAGCAGGTTGCAAAGCACAGCTGAGCAGTTCTCAGTCTCTACGCGGCTTGTTGCAGAGCACGTGGAGGAGCAGCAGGGAGCGGCAGGGAGTGGCAGCGGCAGCGAGAAGGGGCCAAGGATGGGAGAGAGAGGGAGGGGGGCTGAGCGGGGGTTCTTATAGTCCAAATCCGGGCAGGAAGTGGGAGTGTCCAACCATGCCACCTGGGAGGAACAGGGCCAGACCACCTCTGGGACAAGGCACGGGGGATCCAGGTGGCTTAACCCTTTACAGTCCTCCATAAAGCACTTCCTTCACAGCAAACTCCTTCAGAAGCTTAATTCCCTGCTCAACTGTGTTGCAGTTCCTAACTGCCCATGACAAATGGTCTCAGGAAGAATATCTCATTGCCACAGCCAAGAGGAGGCATGTCCACAAACTAACCATACAAAGAGCAGTTGCTGAGTATTTGTCCATTCTGCTCGCTTTTGTGAGTGGCCCTAGCTGTTTTGCAGACTTATCTCCTACCTGTAGGGCATTTGCACCAATAGTACAGCATCTCACCAGCCAGTTTAGGATTGGCTCTCCTGATTCCCTTGAATATTCCTTTATGACTTCCCTGATCTCTTTGAGGGCATCATTGGAATCCTGGATGTCATCTTTCTCCTCTTCCTCTGGTTCTCCTGGTTGTCCTTGGCCTAGAAACACAACATTCCTAAGAGCATTCTTAAACTCCTCTGAGCCATCTTCCTTGGCAGTTAATCTCACATAGCTCTTCTCATCACAGTATTGTGATCTAAGTAAATTGGTCAAATCTCTAAAGCTGCATTTTTCCTCTTTTTCTTCCTCTTGTGTACCAGAGGTCCCCTCCCCTGAGTCCTCTCTTGAATCACTCTTTGTCAAATGTTTAGTTTTAGACTGTGGTTTTGCTGGAGCCAAAAAGATGGTAGATGTTCCTTCTAGCAGGTCTTAATCTCTGAGAGTCTGAACTGCTGTGAGTTTGAATTTGGTGTAGGGTTAGAAATTGCTGCCTGTGGATTTGAACTAGGTGAAGAAACAGCAGTCTTGAACAGCTGGACCTGGTCTTTGGCTGCCTGCCATGTTATTGTCAACAACCAAGACTTTGGCAGTTGTCCCAGAACCTGCAGGAGGAGGTATAGTGGTGGACATGGTGGCACCCTCTGTGCTCTCCCCTCAAACAGGTTTTGTTTTGAGAAAGTTGCCTGAGATTCTGGCCAAGTTCAGACCTTATCTCTGACTCTGTTTGCCCAGCTTTGTTTTCTGCCTCTAACAAGCTGTCTTTTTAAGGAGGCAACAGCTGAATTCTTGACATATAATGCAGCAATTAGACATAAAATGAGGATTATTAGGGCTAAGATCACACATGGTAAATAAACCACTGTATTACATGGTATTACGCTACAGTGGTCTGGAAGTTTTAGGCAGAATTATTCTCATCAGGGATGTTGAATAAGTTGCATCAGTTGTAATATTTCCTGACTTGCTAAAAGTGGAGTTGGTAATAGTTTCAGTAATACTAAAGCAAATCCAACTGAGAAAATATTCTCTGAAGTCAAAGAACATCCCCTGAATCTTTCTCCACATTAAATCAAACAGAAAGGAACCAAACTTCCCAATAATATAATGGTGTAGATGCCATAATCCCAATGGGTAAAAAATTGTCCAGACCAACCAGATAAGCTTCACTTTTAACTTCTGAGCCTGATTAGCAATAAATCAAATTTAATTAGCTCCATGTTGAAGTGCCAAAATAAGATGTGATGGTTTGGAAGTTACCTGCCCTCCCACACTTTTGAATTCACCCGGGACAGACTCAGTGTAGTGGGTTAAGCAGTTACCTGCCCCCCCACCTTTTAAAAACCCCAGTTAAAACTCAGAAAAACACACTGGAAGTTAATAAATGAAGCTTTATATTTACAGCAATGCAAATATACAAGCAACTATTTACAAGATATAACAGATATTTACAGAAATATACAGTAAAAAAAGGTAATACACACACACCACACCCCTCCCAGAGACCAAAATCCCCAAGAGAGGGTAACCAAACTCCCCCTACCACCTTTCCCCCCTTCCCCCAGCTTTATCTCACCACCTCTTGATGCTGCAGATAAGCTGAAGATCAGGAAGATTAGTAATAGGAGAAAAAGTTAGTCGTTTTAGTGATTTAACTCTGAATTTAGCCAGCAAGACCGAGAGACAAAGGAGAAAGCTGCCGGAGCCAGCTCAGACAGAGACAGACTGGCCCTCTGCTAATCTTGTTTGTTTTGGGAACATCTCTTAAAACAATTTTTTTTCTTTCTCAGTGAAACTTGGTGAAGTGACACTGTTGTTTAACTCTCTCTCAGCCAATAGTCTAATTTCTCACTCAGATTCTCCAATTAGCTCAAACCAACACACTCAGCCAGCTGGTAGTTAAGGAATGAAGCTTTATATTCACAGCTTAGCACAATATACAAACATATATTTACAATATATATTACAAACATTTACAGCTATATACATAAATATGCAAGTTAAAAGTAATACAGAAACACAATACACCTCCCAGAAATCAGAGTCCCCAGGAAGGGTTCCCAACTACTCATCCACCTTCTTTCCATGCACCTTTCTTATCCCAGAATCTGCCTTATGTGCAAGGCGAGTTGGAAGGATTAGCCATGGGGGTTAGAAATAGATCCAGCTAGAAGCCAGGGAGAGAGACAGACACCAACAGACTCTGCAGACAGGCTGTCTTATCTGTGTTTATGTCCTTGTTTTTATACATCACAGCAAACCTATGAGTGAAGTAGGCATCAGCATTATTTTCTTTTCACAGCCTCTAATCTAATTTTTCTTATTAAAATATTCCAATTAGCCTCAAACCAGCACAGACATAGTTTTGTGCTGGCCAGGTGGTTCTGGCTTAACAGTTGTACTTGATGACATTAAATGTCTCTCCCACTCAAAATGATTCTGTGATTCAGTGTGCCCTTGTGGCCAGGAAGGACAATGGCATCCTGGGGTGGATAAGAAGGGCTGTGGTTAGTACGTGGAGAGAGGCTCTCCTGCCCCCTCTACTCTGCCCTGGTGAGGCCACATCTGGAATACTGGGTCCAGTTCTCAGCCCTCAGAAGTTTCTCACTCTCCATGAAAGGAGGACCCAAGGTGGGTCTTCTCCCTTGTAACAAGTGATAGGATGAGAGCAAATGGACTCAAGTTGTACCAGAAGAGGTTTAGGTTGGGCATTAGAAAAAAACTTCTTCACTGAGAGAGTTCTCAAATACTGGAACAGGCTTCCCCATAGTTGAATCCCCATCCCTGGAGGTGTTTCAGAGAGGTAGAGTTCTGAGGGACATGGTTTAGCACTGGACTGGGTAGAATTAGATAATGATTGAACTTGATCATGTCAAAGATCTTTTCCAACCAAAGCAGTTCTCTAACTGATGTATACATACATGTGTATACATTGCATCTGTTAGGTCCTTGTTAGTCTTCATGGCAAAAACTGAGCTTTCTTCACACGAATATAAACACTTCTGTTGACTACAGTTTTATCCTTCATTTGTGACACTTTAACTGCTAACAAGTTTCTTTGTGTTTTTTTTTTTTTTTTAGACTCTGCATTTCTTTTGTTTTCAAAGGAATAATGGAATAGTTGAAGAACTAATGCTTAATGTCTTTAAAGTATGTGCCATTATGTCACCAGTTCTGTTGCCCCCAGCATTGCTGGCTCATGGTGAACTTGTCCACCAGCACTCCGAGGCCTTTCTCTGCAGAGCTGCTTGCCACCAGGTCAGACCCTCACCTGTACCGGTGCAGGGACTTCTTCCTCCCCAGGTGCAAGATCCATGTTGAACTTCATGAGGTTCCTCTTTGTTGGCCTGACAGATAATTTTGCGAATTGTCAGGCTGAGTTTGGTAATATCTTGTCTATGTGACAAGCTTAGCAAAACATGGTAGTTTGAGGGATCCTAGGTCCCCCCTTAACAAAACTGTAGGAACAGAGGTCCATCCCAGACTATTGTAACATTGTTATTCTACTCCATCTTCCCCTGTCATAGCTTAAAAGATAGTGCTTGACTGATCTCTCCCCCTTCTCTTCCTTGCCTTCCACTTCTCCAGGAACAGCGTGCGCCCTTACCTCATGGTTCGTGGCGGATATGGCTGGCAGCAACTGAGCCACTCAGGCCTTGTAGGCCCTGGCTGGGGAGGGAAGTTTTGGCTTACCCTCAGGTCAGCGGAGGGTGGAAGGAGTGGAGGATTCTAGAAGGCCAGTTTGGGCTTAATAGGATTCTGTACTTATTCTACCTGTTTGCCTTTTGTATATATACTTTTATAAATAGAATGTCTCTTTCAACTTCCAATCAGTGTGCAGTATCCTCATTCTTCCTCCTGGAAAGGGGTAAGAGCCCCTCCGGTCCTCCGGTCCTGGGTATGCTCGTGCCCCCAAACTGGGACAAAAAAGGCAAGTTTTGCCTTGAAAATATTTGAAATATTCGGGTTGGAAACTTGCAGTTTGCGCTGTACAGGATCGTAGCTTCTACCACCAGAAGTTTTTATGTCACTTGTTCTTTTCTGTGCTTAGTTCTCTTAGACACCACAAAATTGACTCTGTAGTTTATCAGAAATCAGTAATACTTTCATCAACTTGTTCATATTTACTAAATATTACTGTACTATGAACAGAAGGCTTGACTGTAGCCCTTGTTTTGCCCTCTTCAATCTTTCACATTTTTAAAAAAAGGGCACAGGTTGGTTTGCCTCTGGATTTTATTCCCCTGCTATTTTAACTGTGTTGCAAAGCTTATTTTGAAGTGGGAAAGACTGCCAATTAAGAATTGGCATAAGAATTCCGCATAAGGGAAGTATAAAGGGTGTTTCTGAGCTAACTCAGTCGCAGATCTTTCACCCGAATTTTCAGGTAGCCTTTAAGCAGCTGTCAGCTGTTTGCCTGTGAAGAAAGATTTCCGCTTTTGTCATGCAGTTAGTGAGTGTTCAAAAGGCCACAGGCTGAGGAAGGCTCAGTGCAGGTAATTCTCTTTATTCTAAGCATACCTGCAGACAATCTACTAATGCTAGATGGACTCAGAAGAAAATTATAGAGGAGACAGAACAGTAAAAATGCTACTTCAAGGGGACAGTCTATGCTTTGAGTTAGGAACTCAACTGCATGAAAAAATGACTTGTTTCTAAAATACAGCCTGACTCTGTGGGAATGTTCCCATACAAACATTCATTTTGGTACTGTTCTTTCAGCTCTGTCTAAATATGCATCTGATTTAACTCCATTAATGAGGAAAGAGCTTCTCTGAGTGCAGAAAATTTTGATTCTAGTCTCATCTCATTGCAGTGTAATTTTCCAGGTAATTCCCCAACAGAACTCCATTCTAGAAGCCCTGTGACTGACAGGCACTTAGCAGGTATCTGAAAATTTGTTCACTTGGGTGTTGCCTTAAATTGTTCTTTGGAGCTGCAGATCCTTGTTTAGTAATGATTTGTCCCTCAACTTCTACTAATTTACTGTTCCATGAAAAATAAATCTGGGAGAATACCTGATGGATGTTTTCGTGGCTGTTGAATTCCTGAGCTGTGGCGTTCTGGTAAAATCCTGTCCCTTGTCGCAAGCTACTATCATAGCTTGCAGCAGAAGTGTTCTAGATGGGAAAAATTCCTGGCATAAAAGGAAGGCAAAGATATTGTTTAGCTAAACATGAGAATTGTCATGTTTTAATGCATGAAGACAATAGATGGCTGGTGTCTCAACCTTGTGTTCTACATCAAGAGCCTTCTTTTTTTTTGGGGGGGGGGGAGGGGTTTTTTGGGGTTTTTTTGAGGGACAAGTGATGTCCCTCTAGGCTTTGTCTGAACTGAAATCAGTGCGGTTCGGTATCTTCATCAATGATTTTAACAGGGATATTGAGACACCCTCAGCAAGTGTGCAGATGATATCAAGCTCAGTGGTGTGGTTGATTAGGCTGAAGGATGGGGATGCGTGACATCCAGAGGGACGTGGACAGGCTGGAGAGGTGGGCTGGGGAAGAACCTCAGGAGGTTCAATAAGGCAAAGTGCAAGGTCCTGCACCTAGGTTGGGACAACCCTCGCTATTAATCCAGGCTGGAGAATGACGAGATTGAGAGCAGCCCTGCAAGAAAGGACTTGGAGGTGCTGGTGAATGAAAATGTGGACATGAGCCGACAGTGTACACTTGCAGCCCAGAAGGCCAATGGTAGCCTGAGCTACATCAAAAGCAGTGTGGCCAGCAGAAGGAGAGAGGTGATTCTGCCCCTCTGCTCTGGTGAGACCTCACCTGCAGTACTTGCATCCAGCTCTGGGGCCCCCAACACAAGAAAGACATGGACCTGATGGAGCGGGTCAAGAGGAGGGCCACACAACTACGATGAGGAACTCCTCATTGCAATTCTGAGGACTGAGATTATTTGACTGTACTGTGGAGTTCATGTCATATTATATTGATTAATAACAACAATAGATGCTATAAACTCAAAACAATCTTTTTAAACAGTGAAAGATCACATTAAGTGTCTTCAGATCTCAAGACAGTTCCATCTATTGTCACTAAGCACTGTCTAGACTGATATTTCTTTATTTTCTGCTATTAACAGTAGAAATCTAAGAAGTAATCACTGTAGACAATAAAAAAGATAATTCACATTCTTCTTCATTAAAAGTTGCAACAAGTTATTACAGCTTTTGTGCCACTCTGCTACTTTCAGGGTAGAGAGAATAATCCTTTTACAGGAACAGTTTTCTCTGTGTGGATGTCAAGATCTCATGCACTTAACTTTTGCTGTCTCAGCTGTGTTTGGGTTATGAACAGTGTTGGTATCCAGGAAGCTGCTCAGATTGAAGGAAGTATAAAACCGTCATCGTCCACCATTTTCACTTGGGAGTGCAATGGCTCTGAATGATCTCTTTATCTGTTCATCTCTAGTCATAAAGATGTCTAGATTTGGGGGGTTTATGCTGTTCCATTTCAGAAGTAAAAATAATCTTTCTTGAATGGCACTGGTGATGATGCAGCTTGAATACGGGTTCAGTTTTGGGCTTCTCACTATATGAAAGACATTAAGATGCTGGATTGGGTCCAGAGAAGGGAAACAAAGGTGGTGAAGGGTCTAGAACACAAACCTTGTGAAGAAGGAGTGAGGGACCAGGGCTGGTTCAGCCTGGAGAAAAGGAGGCTGAGGGGAGGCCTCCTCACTCTCTGCCTTGTTGGACCCAAGTGAGGGTTGATCTCCTCTCCCAGATTACAAGCAGAAGGACAAGAGGAAATAGCCTCAAATTGCACCAGATGAGGTTTAGGTTGGACATTGGGAAAGGTTTCTTCCCTGAAAGAGTTGTGATGACCTACAACAGGCTGCCCAGGGAAGTGGGTGCCTTACCACCCCAGAGGGATTTAAAAGACCTGTAGACATGGTGCTGAGGGACATGGTTTAGCAGTAGACGTGGTAGTGTTGGGTTAAGTGTTGGGCTTGATAGTCATAGTGGTCTTCTCCAGCTAAGTGGTTCTATGATTTTGTGATATGAATAAAAAACAAGTAAACTGTTTTCAGGTTTCAAAAATAATTTAAAGGAGCAATATCTGTAAAGACAAAGAATTTAACTTGAAAATTAAACTTTCAGCTTGAAAATGTTTTACTATCCATTAGAATAATAAGCAGGACTCTGCTTTGTTTGATAATGATGAACGAAAGTAAGCCCCTTTGCCCTTAGAGGATTTGAATCTTCATTTCAGGGAAAAAAAACCCAAAAAACAGTGGCATAATTCTGAGAACAATAGATATATATTAAATTTTTTACACTTAAATTAGTCTATTGTAATTAATTACTTGAAGACATGCAGAAAAGAGTTTCAATTACTAATGCCATCTCTTCCTCTCTGTTTTGTTTGTTAGTCATTATTAAAAGGGGTTGAACCATAAAAACATATGGTTTTATCTTTATTTATATTAAAAGCCTGTGATTATTCACTTACTAAGCCCTTCTTAGTAGGTGACTAAAGAACAAGCTCCCACAGGAAAACCACTTGAAGTGTCTATACATGACCTAAAATTAGCTTCTGAACCCAGAAGTATTTTAGCTTCAACCTACCTCTAAAAGACAGCAACAAGTGGCTGCTTGTCCAGGTTTTCTAATGACAAACATTTCCTTTTGCAGTAAGGGAATACAATATTAAATAAGCAACATAGAATCATAGAATCAGTCAGGGTTGGAAGGGACCACAAGGATGATCTAGTTCCAACCCCACTGCCATGCTCAGGGACACCCTACACTACATCAGGCTGGCCAGAGTCTCATCCAGCATGGCCTTAAACACCTCCAGGGAAATGGCCCCAGCCACCTCCCTGAGCAACCATTCCAGGGTCTCAGCACTCTCATGGTGAAGAACTTCCTCCTCACATCCAGTCTGAATCTCCCCATCTCCAGCTTTGCTCCATTCCCCCCAGTCCTGTCACTACCTGATAGCCTAAAAAGTCCCTCCCCAGCTTTTCTGTAGGCCCCCTTCAGATACTGGAAGGCCACAAGAAGGGCACCTGGGAGCCTCCTCTTCTCCAGACTGAACAGCCCCAACTCTTTCAGTCTGTCCTCATAGGAGAGGTGCTCCAGCTCTCTGATCATCCTTGTGGCCCTTCTCTGGACACACTCCAGCTTGTCCACATCCCTCTTGTAACAGGGGCTCTGAAACTGGACACAGTACTCCAGGTGGGGTCTCACAAGGGCAGAGTAGAGGGAGAGAATCACCTCCCTCGACCTGCTGGCCACAGTTCTGATGCAGCCCAGGATCTGGTTGGTTCTATGGGCTGCAAGTGCACACTGCTGGCTCATGTTAAGCTTCTCATCCACCGGCACTCTCAAATCTCTCTCCTCAGGGCTGCTCTCCATCCAGTCACTGCCCAGCCTGCATTTGTGCTTGGGATTGCCTCGACCCAGCTGCAGGATCTTGCGCTTGGCCTTTTTGAACCTCATGAGGTTGGCTTGTGCCCACCTCTCCANGATGCAGCCCAGGATCTGGTTGGTTCTATGGGCTGCAAGTGCACACTGCTGGCTCATGTTAAGCTTCTCATCCACCGGCACTCTCAAATCTCTCTCCTCAGGGCTGCTCTCCATCCAGTCACTGCCCAGCCTGCATTTGTGCTTGGGATTGCCTCGACCCAGCTGCAGGATCTTGCGCTTGGCCTTTTTGAACCTCATGAGGTTGGCTTGTGCCCACCTCTCCAGTGTGTCCAGGTCCCTCTGGATGCCATCCCTGCCCTCCAGTGTGTCTGCTGCACCACACAGCTTGGTGTCATCAGCAGACTTTCTGAGGGTGAACTCAATGCCTCTGTCCATGTCACCCACAAAGATGTTGAACAAGACTGGTCCCAGACTGGTCCCTGAGGGACTCCACTTGTCACTGTCCTCCACTTGGACATAGACCCGTGGACAGCCACTCTTTGGGTGCGGCTATCAACATGTTTTCAAGTGGAGAGATGGAAGGTTATAGGGATTTTTTCAGCTAGAAAATGGTGGATAGATAAAAGTTTGGAAAATTGAGATGTTGGACTGGTAACTGACATTTACTTAGTGTTTAGTAACTGCTTGTTGCTTCTCAAAACTGAATGGCAACCTCTAGACCTCTACTGTTGTAGAAGATTGTTGGTACAAATTTTTTTTTTGAGTTTGGCATAAGCAGTTGTTTTGGTATCTTGCTACTCTCTCTCAGCTTCAAACCATTCCCCCTTGTCCTGTCTCTAGACACCCTTATGAAAAGTCCCTCTGTTGCCTTCCTCTAGGATCCCTTCAGGTATTGGAAGACAGCTTTGAGGTTGCCCTAGAGTCATCTCTTCTCCAGGCTGAACAACCCCAGCTTGCTCAGCCTATCCTCATAGCAGAGGTGCTCCAGCCCTTGGATCGTCTTTGTGGCCCTCCTCTGGACTTGCTCCAACAGCTCTGTGTCCTTCTTAAGCTGTGGACACCAGAACTGGATGCAGTATCCGAGATGGGGTCTCAGCAGAGCAAAGTAAAGGTGCAGAATCCCCTCTCTTGCCCTGCTGGCCACGCTTCTCTTGATGCAGCTCAGCACGTCTGCCTTCTGGGCTACATGAGGGCACTGCTGGCTCATATTGAGCTTCTTATCAACCAGCACCCTTAAGTCTCTTTATTCAGGGCTTCTCTCACCCTAATTTACACTCAGCCTGGATTTATGCCTAGAGTTGGCACAACCCAACCACAGGACCTTACACTCGGACTTTTTGAACCTCTTGTAAGGAAACTTACATTCCTTTAAACCTCCTGTAAAGAACAAAGCTGATATCATAAAAGCATCGTTTCTCTTTTCTTTCCCATCAAATTGTATTTGATGCTGTAGTTTGCAGTAGTTATCTTTATAGTCCAAAATAATCACTCAGATACAAATGATAATGATAGCAACAGTAACTAATGCATAGCTGGTAATGTACATAATGGAATAATTAGGGATTAACAGAGGATCCCTTGATGTTTGCAGTCTAATCCCGTAAGAACACACCAAGCTCACACTTTATCTCCATTTTCTTACTATCACTCATTTGTACCCTCAGGCCCCCATCTCCATTTATTTCCTATGGTTCTACTCCATTAAGTAGATTATCCTGAAATGGCCAGTCTCATTTGTCAGTCTTTTCCCCAAGCTATCTGCTACCATGGCAATGTTTCTCATGCCTTTCCTCCTTTTGTGTTTTCAGTGAAGTTTATCATTCAGTATCTTCCATTAGGTCCAGAATCAGATATATAATTAAATAGCAAATGTACCAAGTTCTGAACACTGAATTAGACTGCTTGTTTGATCTTTCTTCTTGGGCCAGGTTGGGAGTTCTTATCCCAGTCACAGTTCTGCTTCCAGAAGCTTCTTATTTGTCTTCTGTAGCACATTATGAATCATTTTAATTCTTTTCCAGACAGATAATATGAGGGGTTAGGCCTAATAAGGGGCCTAAGCACTGCAATCATAGAATCACTTTAGTTAGAAAAGCCCTTTAAGATCATCTGTTGCAACCTTTCTCTACCTCTACCTCGGCTAGTGCTAAACCATGTCACTCAGCAGCACATCTCTGCCTCTTTGGAACACCTCCAGGTGCGGACATTCAGCTGCCTTCCTGGGCAGCCCGTTCCAGTGTTTAAGAACCCTTTCAGTGAAGAACTTTTAATGTTTAGTATAAAACTTTCAGGATCCAGACAAAATTTAATTAAAAAATTCCAGAACTCTGGGAACACTGGGATTAGGTTTTGTTTTGAGAACAAGGCTGGGAAGAGTGCTGTAGAAGTGGGAAGTTGCTGCTTTTTCCTCTCTGAAATGCAGCCAGGGTTGCCTATGCTGTGGTTTTGTACAAAAGCTCCCTGGCTCTCTGGCTGAGTGCTTCCCTGGATGTGTGAAATTTAAGTACCTTTTGTCTTGGTGGAGAATCATGGGCAGATCTTCACCCACAGCACAACTTTTAACCTCTAGCTGATTTCATGGTCTGGGGAAAGGAGCTGTGCAGACTCACCCTTATAATGTCTCAGGAAAAATTCATGGAGAGCTTGGGAGAGACCTTTAATTTATTGCCTAGTGATCTCTAAGTAAGAGGAAGTCTCAGGTTCTGCTTGCTGTTTCTTGTGTTTCAGACACAGGTAGTCACTAGATAAAATACAGGAATAAAGATCTCATAGGACAAACTCATGGAAGAAGGTTCCAAATATCTAATATTTATCTACCCTTTGATAAACTGAATTATTTTGCTTAAAATACTGATATTGGTCTCTTAGAAGACAGATAGGTTTTGACTTCTTTGCTGCCACTTAATTTGCCCTTTATCCACCATGGAGAGGAGGTGTGTGCTGCTAATGAAACACTCACATGGAGCTGTCTGATCCCAAACTGCTCCCTAGGCATCTCTGAATGGGTAGACTGAGGAGTAGCCTGCTATGAGAGCAATCAGTTTGTGCTGTGTTCCTTCACTGATCTGCCCTTTGTAGAACACTTCTCTAGGGCTCTCTTAAAAGCCATCACACATGTTTCTCCCCATCACCTTCTGAAAAATGTGCCACAGCACATCCAACTAGAAGAGCCATTCAGAGTGTAGAGAGGTAAATGCAGATACATTGGCTCGGTTTCTGGGAAGCCTCCTGTACACCTCAAATGTATCATTCAATTACAGTTACTTTATTAGGCACATTAGCTCTCATTTGAAATAGTTCTGGCAACTAAGTCTTTCCTGCTGCAGAATGGAGAGATGGGTGTCTGTGAGTAGAGTTTTGATTAGATTCTGCACATACCTGTATTGCCACTGTTAAGTCATGGGAGTTATTTAATACCAGTATTGGGGGGGCAGTAAAAATAAAAGTTGCTTGACTCCATCAGTATTAGCAATAATAATTCCCAGCCATGTGAACACAATTACCATGAATTCCAAGATCGTTTATTATAAATCAGAACTAACTTGGTGCATGTTTGTGGCATACTAATGGTGCTAATGTGAACTTTCAAAAGCTGCAGAGAGTTAAGCTCAGAAGGAAACCTCTCAGAGCAAGCAGCAGTCTCAAAGCGTAGCAACTTAGACAGTTTCTCCTTCAAAGAAATCATCAGGGCATGAGTTGCTGCTTCTGTGTGCTACCAGTGTCATACCCTGAGACCTGCATAGAATCATAGAATTGGTTGGTTTGTTAAAAGACGGCTAAGATTATCGAGTCCAGCTGTTGAGCTAACACCACTGAGAACATTAAACCATGTCCCAAAGTGCCGTGAATCAATGTTTTTTGAGCACTTCCATGGATAGTGACTCCATTACCTCCCTTGGGCAGACTGTTCCAGTGCTTGACCACTCTTTCACTAAAAATTCTTCCTAATATCCAACCTAAATCTCCCCTGATGCAGCTTGAAGCCATTTCTTCATTTTATCACTTGATAATAGGGAGAAGAGACCAACCCCCACCTCACTACTGATTCCTTTCAAGGAACTGTGGAGAGGAAAATAGTCTCCTCTCAGCCTTCTCTCCTCTAGATTAAACAATCCCAGCTGCTGCTCACAAAATCTGTTGACTGAACTGACTGGGTGTGTTCTGTAACAAGCCTCTGTTCTGGGATGGGAAGGATCCTTCCCACATCAGCTAACACAGGACAGTCAAATTCACTTCCATCTCATGTCAAAGGACACTGAGGTGCTGGAGCACATCTAGAAAACAGCAACAGACCTGGTGAAGTGTCTGGAGAATGGTTTGAAGCTGAGGGAGAGTATATCTAGAGTGGATCTTAGGACAAAGTTCTTCAGTATGAGGGCAATGAGGCTCTGCAATAGTTGCCCAGAGTGGTTGTGGATGCCTCCTTCCTGGGAGTGTTTAAGGGCAGATTGAATGAGACCTTGGGCAACCAAGTCTAGCTGAGAGGTGTCCCTGCCTGTAACAGAGGACTTGGAGTAGATGCCTTTCAATCACAACCATTCTGGGTTTGTATGACAAGAGGGTATCAGATGATCCCTTCCAGCCCCCATTGCTATACAGTATAGATAATAGACTGATTCTGGCTGCCATCATATTTTAATCTCAGATTAAATAATGAAGAGCCATTTATGTGGTGTATTGTTTCTGAAGGGCGAAGTGGTGCCTCGTAGCAACCCACTGGTAAGAGGAACTTCTTCTAGTTCATGCCTAGAAAAGGAACAGTAATGTGCCTGTGTGGGGAAGGAGAATTTTACTATTTCATGAGGAATGAGATCTCTCTTAATTATTTACCAAAACAACCTGCAGTATTTATAATGCAGATTGAAAATGGAATCCAGGTGTGGAATGACATATATATATGAGTGCCATATGCGCACTTGAGCCTGTCAAAAAAGGAAAGCATAAGAGCTGACAGGGCATATGTTAAAACATCTCAAAAATACTGAAATTTAACAAAAACAAGATATTGAAAATAATTACTTTCCTGCTAAGATACTAGCCACGATGCACAAAATAATAACTAGCCAGTAACTTTACAGGAAATGTGATAATGCTGCTCCAGATGTGTCAAGGAGCTGAGGTAGACAGCTTAAATGGGTCAGAATTTTTATAAATCAAGCTTTTTTTTAAAAAAAAAAAAAATTGTTAGAAAGTTCTGTTGATCTTTAGCTTGTCAGTAGCTAATTCAATCTGTGACTCAAATTTGAACCTTTCAATTGCACTAGATCCATAGAATGCTTTAGGTTGGAAAGGACCTTGAGGGGCATCTAGTTTTAAGCCTCATGCACTCAACAGGGACACCTACCACTACACTAGCTTGCTCAAGGCCTCTCCAATCTGGTCTTGAACACCTTTAGGAAAGGTGGCATCCACAGCCTTCCTGGGCAACCTGTTCAGTGTCTCACCAAGAGTTAAGAAAACCAAGGGGTTGGGCTAGCTCTAGAGTTGTAGCTGCTCTTGTAGCTGCTTCATTCTCTCATTGCCCCCGTGGGAGGCATCCTAAAGCTGTGGGAATGAAGGCCAAATGCTTATACACTGCTCGTTATTATTCTTTCTTACACTGTATTCCTACATAGAGTCAGTGAACTGTGGATGACAAGGAAGGATATTTCTGGCATGATGTCTTAGGCTTACTTTTAAAAATACCCTTGTGAAAAAATAAGGCTGGTGTTGGTGGGACCATTTCTCTGGCCACGTAAATCTCCTGCAACAGAACACTCTTCTGAATTGGATCCCAGGGTGTAAGAGACACTGAGAGAACAGTAATAATCACAGTGAAGCCTCACAGCTGGAATAGAAACACTTCTATTAGCAGCAACAGGGTGAGCTGGGAACAAATGAGATGTTATTAGTGCAGTTGAGAAGATATGTATCATCAGAGCCGTGATTTACCCCTCTCAGTAAAAACACCACACAAAAGGGTATATTTTTCATGCTCTAACAAAACTGGATTCATATCCTGGAGAGAGGATAAGGGGAGGATTCTCTCAAAATGGGAAACTCAGCTGCATCAGTGAGACATTGCTGGTGGGTTAGAAATAGTTAATGATGCAGGTTACAGTTCTCCTGATTTCTCCATCCAGCTAAGCTGGCTGCATTCTTGTGCCCTTGAGAAACCTTGCAGTTCTTAGAGCACAGCATTCCCTTTACTGAATCACAGAATGGTAGGTGTTGGAAGGGACCTGTAGAGATCAATGAGTTTAACCCCTCTGCCAAAGCAGGATCATCCAGGGCAGGTCACACAGGAATGCATAAAGGGATCTGCTGGAGAGAGTCCAACAGAGGCTATGAGAATGACTGGGGGACTTGAACATCTCACTTGTGAGAAAAGACTGAGAGAGCTGGGATAGTTAAGGCTGGAGAATGGAAGATTGAGAGGGGATCTTATCAATGTCTGTAAATATCTGAGTGATGTATGCCAAGGTGAAGGTGCCAGGCTCTTTTTGGTGGTGCCCAGTGATATGACAAGGAACAATAGCTACAAGCTGGAACACAGAAGGTTGCATGTCGACAAGAGGAAAAACTTCTTTATTGTGAGGGTGACAGAGCACTGGAAGAGGTGAATTGATTGTGGGCAGTTGAAGAGGCAGGAATTATAAATTATGTAGTTTTATAATTTCCAAAATCCCCACCCAGAATCTATGTATAAATTAGTTTAAGTTTGGGTCCTAATTCATTCAGAAAAAATCTTTCAAGGATGACTTTTCAGGTAATTTAGGAAGAATCAGAAAAATTGAAAGGTTTAGGCATAAAACAGCTTTGCCCTACTTACAAATGAGAGTCTCTTTCGTGGCAGCATTTGGAGTTCAGCAGTGGATCAGCTGGACACGGAGTCCAGTGCCCACCAAAGTCCAAAATGACTGTAGGCACGGCTTTCACGAAGCCAGGATCACAGGGGAAAGCTGGGGTGCTTCGCGGTGTTTTCGCAAACAGCGGCAATTTATCGCTGAGGCAGGTCCCTGCAGCAGGTCCGGCTCAAAGTCCCCGCAAGGTCCATGTAAGGTCTGTCTCCAGGTCTGTGGAAGGGTCGACTCAGGGTCTGAGTCCAGGTCCCAGTTCAGGTCTGACTCCAGTCTGTCCAGTTGCCATATATATACTCGTGCGATTTGTTCTTTCTCTGTTCAAGCCCACAGGGGTGGGAGAAGGTACTTTATGCCTACTTTACTCCACATTCCAAACCTCTGGTGACAGAGGTGGGGAGGGAGGAAGACCGTTTCCTGCCCCATTCACACCTCTGGTGGGGCAGTGGACTTGGGTATGCCCTGCCACAGTTAGCACCCCATTCAAACCTCCAGTGGGGCAGAGACTTGGGTGTTCCCTGCCACAAGAGGCTGCCCAGAAAGGTTGTGGAGTGTTCCTCTCTGAAGACTTTGAAAACCCAATTGAATGTGTTCCTATGTAACCTGCCCTAGGTGACCATGCTTCAGCAGGGTGTGTAGACTTTTGAGGTCCCCCAACTCCTAACATTCTGTAATTCTGTGATAACACTTACAGTTAGCTATTGTCAGTGGTTTGGGATTTTTGGGGGTTTTTTGTCCTTTCAGCAGGACAGACCATAGTCTTTGAGGTGTTTATTGCTGTGGCATTCCATACAGCACACATGCAATGTGAAAACTGATATGCACCTAAGGAAGTAATTTAATAAAGTAATTGAAAAGAACATATTCAAAACTGGGAATAGAAATGCACTGTTCCTGTTTTCTGAAAAGTCCATTAAAGAATTTACATAATTTCTTGAAAATTTCTTCTTCAGAAGTTATATAAAGAAAACTTTTCTTAGCAGGAAATACACTGTGATGTTGATAAAGCTTCCAGAAGGGTAAAGAAACCATCAAGCCCTAAGCAAAACATGAAATAATGTCCTTATTAGTTGTGTCTTTCTGTTGCTCTAGTGTTCAGCTCTTGCTTTCACTCTGCTTTTGTACCAAATGAGAAGGACACGGACAAATCAGCCATACATTATGTGGGCCTCTATCTTTTTTATTCAGTGCAATTAAAAAATACTCTGTTGCTTTGATAAAGAATCACAACTTCCTGTATTCTCCATTTTCTGAGTGTTCCTCTCAGAACAGGGGCCTTCTCTTCCCTGAAGTCATGAATGATTATAATGTGTAATGATTATTAAAACCACGCTGCAAAAATTACCAAAAGTGAGGTTGAGAAGCTCAAGAAATAACAATGTGACCCTCCCCAGATTAATCTAAGCAATGGGAATCCTGCCAGGATTAACTTGTGATTTGAAACTTCCTGTGATTAACACTTGTAGCTCTTTCCATATGCTGGCCAGGTGCCCTCACAAGAGAAAGAGATTTCCTAATGTCTTGCCTGCCATACTCTGATGGGTAGGTTATTCTAGTTTACATATCTATTCCTTTTTAGTGAGAGAGAGGGAGACCAAACACATGGCTTTGAAACTTCACAAATAAAAATTTTGAGGCTGCTGATCACTTCTCATGACTCTTTTCTAAATTTTCCTTTTGATCCATGTCTCTAAATTGCATTGTCCCAGATCAACCACAGAGTTTCAGCTGAGGTCTTCCTGGTGCTATCTGATGCACTTACCTGCTTTTCATGGGATACTCCTCTTCACAACCCTGCTCAAGTCACATTGAGATGACCTTTTTGGATAAGATGAAGATAGTGACAGCTCTTATGATGGCATTTTTTGCTGTATTACCAAACACTATGCCAAAACATGGATGAAACCAAAATTCCCTGCTTCAGGCATGGTTCCAAAAGCTATCATAGGATTGTAGGTTGGCTTAGGTTGGAAGTGACCTCAGAAATCATCTGCTTCAGTCTGCCTGCCATGGGCAGGGGCTCCTCTTAACTAGACTTATTTGCCCAAGGCCTCATCCAGGCAGTCTATAAACACCTCTGGGCATGTGGAGGACCTCCAGAACCACTCTGGGCAGCCTAATTCAGTCTCACCACCCTCGTACTGAAGAATTTCTTCCTAAGATACAGCCTAAACCTACTCCCTTCCTTCAAATAGTTGTTATGGTACCAGCAATGAAATAAAGGTCTCTGATTTTCTTACCAATGCTGATCTCATCCTTCCCCAACATCAGTTATCAAGCCCATTCCAATTCAGTGCTATCAGTTGTGTCAGTATTTATGCCACTATGTCCCTTTACATGGTTTGAACATTCATGAAGCTCACATGTGGCTGTGTGAAACTTTGCAGTGAAGGTCTGCAGAGTATTACTAAACATTTTCAATGTTTATGGTAAAAAATCATTAGGTTTCTAAGCATAAACACCCTTAAGTACTCAAAGAACATGAGAACAAATATCACACAGTTCCTTGGTAAGCTGTCATTGTGATAAAGTATAGGAGTTTCCTTCACTTTTAATAAAAGCTTGTCTTCTAATGTGACAGCACAAATATCAGTGAACAGGCAAAGACAACAGCTCCATGATGACTCTTTATGTTTAAACAAACAGTTTGCCTGATTCCAAAAGCAGTACAAGAGTTAAATCACACACAGTTTGATAGGCACAATTTAAAGAGAATCTAAATGTCTTATTTAGCCTTTTCTGCTCAATGGGATCCAGCACATCAAAGCAAGGAATAGCTGCCTTCATCTTCAGATATCTGCTAGTGGATATTACAAACCCCAAGCATCTTAAACAAGTATACAAGGAGATGGTCTGCTAAGGCATTGAGGAGAGATTTGGAGGGAGGAATTCAGAGGATGAATAATCACTTAGGAAGCTTGAGACAGCAGCTGAACCTACATGATATTATCAGCCCTGCTGCAAAGGCATCCATAAATTCTGCTAGATTGGGAATTCTCTTGAACAATGAGTAAGAATAGAAAAGAAGTTGGTAAATGCAGTAACAAGTTATTTCCATCTAAAAAGAGGTCTTGTCTTTTGATTTGACCTTAAACAGGACAAGGATTTGGCAAGGGAAATTTTTAAGTTGTTCTAGTGGAAAACTATAGTTTAAAAAAAATCTCTTGTATCTCAAAAGCTAAAACTCTGGCCAAAGTTACTGATGCTGCTTAAGTTGCCCCAGAGATACTAACTTCATCAGTGATTTACCTTTTTACTTATGATTAAATTGCTCACAGAGATCTTCTATGTACAATTCCACCCTTCCTTTTATGAGCCTTTGCTGTAGTCTCCTAACAAGTGTGTCCAGCCTTGCAAGCAGAGCTTGTACAGTCTCACATAGTGACTGAGCAGTTAATGAAAGTAGCCTTCTTTGAAAGCTCTCTTTAACCAGCTTTAAATGACTGGAACAAAAGAAAAAGTGTTGAAAGCAAGATGATGTCTTAAGCACAGCCTTCAGCAGGCACTGCAACTCTCGTCTCAGGAAAAGGTCGGAAAGAGTTAAAGCACAACACTGGTAATGCTTTTGGTGGAATTTGTCAGTTCGTACTTCAGTTCCTTCTCTCTCTCTCACACACACACACAAAATATCTTTGCCCTGTATCAGCAAACTGATGTGATGTTCCTTTGAACCCTGACTGTCTTGTTAGGGTGGTTGTTCCAGCACTAGCTGGAAGGGTGGATCCAATCCTTTCCACCCTTCATGTAGTGATTGATAGTGTGGTACTTTTGATCTGTGAAGAAATGAAGCTGTGAAGACAAATGTAGAGCTGATAAATCTATCTGATAAATCTAGCAAGTGTTATGCCTCTTCTTAGATGCTTTGTGTCTTATTGGAGAACTATACTCATTGTTGAGAATCAAACAGAGAACTACATTGCCATTTTATCGTATCTGCATGAACTGTCCAGGGATCACTCAGCAGTTTGACTGCTGAATGTATGTGCTGTATAGTCTGCCATCAAATTAATGTTTTGCTTTCACTGTTGTTTTGCTGCAAACAAAGTCACATGCAATTGCAAAGTCATCAAAATACATATTGTTGTCTTAAGCTACTAGAATACAATACCAGAAAGCTCTGGAAGTTCTCAGAAATCTGCCTTTAAGGTACTGCAGAATTAAGCTTGACTTTCTTTTCTTCTTTATTTATTTTTAATTCACCAGTGCCAGCATAGGATCACAGAATCATAGATTATCAGATGGAAAGGACATCAAGGATCTTCTGATCCAACCTCCCTAGGCAAAAACGTGATCTTGACAAGATCTTTGAGGTGTCTAATATCGGGCACTCCACTACTACCCTGGGGAGATTATTACAATGGCTGATTGTTCTCAGTGGAAAAAATTTTCCTTTTGCATCTAATTGTAATGAAAATGGCAAATTCTTTTTTTTCTAGCACAGCTCCCATAAACTCTTTGTGCTCCCCACATATTAACATCCTAACTTGCATGATAGTGACATGCTAGTTCCAGACCCTCTTCTCTTTCTCAGATACACAAAGATCTGAAGTACTCAAAGAGTCCTAGTTAGTTTATATCAACATAACTCTGCTGGTTTTAATGAAGTTATGCTAATTTACACTAACAGAATATGTGCTGAATCTCTGAAGAGCAAATGTTTCCTTTGATTACATTTTGCTGTTAGCTGCAAGCATTGTTCCATTCCAACAAAATAACTGCCTATTGTTCTTTCTATACATGTGTATTGCCTTTAAAATAAGCAATCATTACATGGTTTGAAGGTTTCTTGTCTGTGTTAAATTCTTAAAAGATACTTCTGAAATCATTTACTTTTAATAGGGCTTGAAAACATACAAAGGAGCTAAAGAAATTCATAGAATTCATAGATTGGTAGAATGGTTTAGATTGGAACGGACCTGAAAGATCATCTAGTTCCAACCCCCTGCCATGGGCAGGGACATCTTCTACTAGAGCAGCTTGTTCAAGGCTTCATCCAACCTGCCTTAACACCTTCAGGGAGGTGGCATCCACAGCCTACCTGCGCAACCTGTTCCAGTGTCTCACTGCCCTCACTGGAAAGGATTTCTTCTTAATCTCTAGTCTTAATCTGTCCTCCTCAAGCTTCAATCCATTCTCAGTCATCCTATCACTACGAGCCCTTGTAAAAATTCCCTTTCTGGCTTTCTTGTAGACTCCCTTCAGGTACTGGGTGTTGCATTGAGCTGCTTGAGATTTTCTAATCTTAAAATTGAGCTCAGTCTCTACTAGCACATGTTAAGCTTGATATGACCGTAGAAACCATGCTCTAGTTATACTGGGAGCAAGAGTTGGAGTCGAGTGGTGAACACCAGAGTCTAACTACTTTTGAATGCTGGTTGAAAATGTCTCAGCTAATAGCAATGACAAAAATAAAGCTGCAGTAAATTCCTCAGCAGAATCACCAGTAAGTCTGTGTAAGCTCACATTTCTGCTCATTATCCATGTTTGGCTTCAATTAGTGTAACAAAGAGCATTTAACTGCCTAGTATGAAATGAAGTAAAGAGAGTGGCTAGTAGTAAATAAAAACACTTGCAACTAGGGAAACAGTAGAGGTAAAGAACTGCCCAAATTTAGGATAATCTCAAGCAGTAATGTCACATCTACTTCTCTTATTAAAGTACTGCTTTGTTGGGCACCTCCACCTGGAATACTCTGTCCAGTTCTATGTCCAGTTCTGGTGCCCCCAGCATAAAAGAAACGTGGTACTGCTGGAGCGGATCCAGAGGAGGCCACAAAGATAATCAGAGAGCTGGACAACATTCCCTGTGTAGACAGGCTGAGAGAGTAGAGCCTGTTCCAGGGAGACCTTAGAGCAGCCTTCCAGCACCTGAAGGAGGCCTGCAAGAAAGCTAGGACTTTTTACAAGGCCTTGTAGTGATAGGATGAGAGAGAATGGATTGAAGTTTGAGGAGGGCATATTTATACTGGAGATTAGGAAGAAATTCTCTCCAGTTAGGGTGGTGAGACACTGGAACAGGTTGCCCAGGGAGGTTGTGGATGCGGTCTAGCGGGCAGTGTCCATGGCCGTGGCAGGAGAGTTTCAAATCTATTATCTTCAAGGTCTCTTCCAGCCTAAACCATTAGTTGAATCTATGAATCTAGGAAAGTTGAGAAAGATTGAGTTTACTTACACAAAAGTTCTGCATTCCAAACTGACAACACAGAAGAGAGAAGTCTTGAAGGAAAGGCAGTGGAGGTGCACTGCCAAAAGGGGAAAGGTGAGGCAGGAGTGTGATGTGCTGAAATTGGCCCAAGAAATTTGTGCAAGAAAGGGAACACTGAACAAATTTGTGGTGCCAGGGCCTCAGCAGAAAGCTGTACCTTGCTTGCTGGTTTAGCACTCAAGTCAGTCTCTTCTGTCCTAGAGGACAACCTGAATTTATCTTTATTCTTTGCTGATCCTAAAAAAATCTAAACCACAGCCATGGGCAGAATTAGGAAGAGCCTCCAGATTGCTTCATAGCTTATCTTTCTACACCCTAGATCAATAGCACCAATATCTAGGGCATGTCCCTTCCCTCTAGTTTTGCCCCTGGCACACTCTCTAAAATAGGACGTGAATACTTGTTAATGAGGAAATTCTCTATGCTTACCTCAGAGTCTATGTAAGGAACTGTCCATCCTGTCTGCCTGTTTTCTCAGAGCAGTAGAAGAAGAGAGGATTATTCTAGACAAACAAGGTTTCAAAATCACATTCCAAAAATGTCTGCAGGAAAAGGGGGAAGAGAAAGGGAAAAAAATCTGAAGTAAAGCTATTGACTGGTACTTGTCTGGCCTTTGTTTTTGGAGGATGAAGGAATAAAAACATGAAGAGCAAAGCAGACAAGGTCTTGAAATATGACCCAGTGTAATTCTAACATTTTCCAATTGAATTAGGTGAATCTAAAGCTCATTTAGAATTTTTACTTTCTTCTCTGAGTTTTACTGCAGGCTCAGTTTTATTTCACAGTTTCTCAGGTATATTGTGCTATCCAGTGTGAAACCCCACAACTTTAACCAGAAATCAAGCTGAAATAACTTAATAATATAGAACAGACTTCCACTTTTCACTGAGCTCCTTAACCTCTGTATACAGGGATGGCTTTACCCACCACTAAAATGGGATGAAAAGAAATGAGATGGACCATGGCAAATTGGAATCCCAATGATTTTTAGTAGTGAGGAGGTAATCACCGTCACTGGAATTTGGCCAAGACACTAAGGCTATTAGACCATCATCTCACAACAGGTACAGGATTGTCAGTGACCAAAGAAATATGTATTTTTTAAAGCATCATCCAAAGGCTGACACTGTTCGTAGAGCAGTGACTCAAATCTGTCTTGTTCACTTATTTAAGTAATAACCTGGTTTGACCTCTTTTAACATAAGAGATCTAAGAGGCTCACAGCCTTAGGTGAGCTAGTATGGCTGCAGGCTTGCTGCCAAACAAGAGACGCTGAACCTTTCAAAGACAGCTAGCTGCCATAATTGGAAGCCACACGTGTGTCGTGTTTTGTGGTTTTGGTGTTTTTGGGTTTCTTTGTTGTGGTGTTTTGTTTTTTTTTTTTTCTCCTGGAGAATTATGAGAGTGTGTTCGGGTCTGCATTTAAGCAGTTTGGTCAGATCAGCATTCCTACAAGTGAAAAAGACAATGAAACCAAGTTCTATCCTTGACAGTTGTCATTGAAAAAAAACCCTTCAGAAACCCAGGCTTTGTCTTCAAAGAGTCAATACTTTACAGGCAGCATATCATATAATGCCTGCTGTCTCAGTGACTAGTGGAGTATTTTAATGTATGCAGAACCCTGTGAAATTTGCACTGAGAAGCCCTAACTTCCCCTTGTATCTCTCCCTTTGTTCCAGAGTGTTTGAGTGCATGAGGAAATTCAAATGAGCTCATTGCAAATCACAGAAGCTGAAAGCTATTGATCTTCCTAGCTCTCCTTCTGCCAGTGTGCTGATGCATCCTTCATGAGAATCCCAGTCCCTTTTTTCTCTTCCTCCTTTACATAGCTGGAAAGTATCCTGCAGCAGAATATTTACAAAACAATAGGTTGGGCTGACAGTGAGCTTTCCTAATGGCCTCCTCTACTTTCCCTTTTTCCTTTCAAGCCCCTGTTTCAGTCACAAGCCTTTAGACAACCCTAAATATGCTGCTCTTTTCTTTAGTTGCCATTTCTTGTTCCAGAACATTTGAGAACAATAATCAAATTCCCTTATTTGGTTTCTTGAACTGTAGTTGATAATGCCAGATTCAAAACTTAACCTATAAATGAATTTTTTTGGTCTTGGGATATATACTTGTTCAGTTTTGGGCTCCTCACTCCAAGAAGGACATTGAGGTGCTGGAGGAGGTCCAGAGAAGGCCAATGAAGCTGTTAAAGGGTCTGGGGAACAGGTCTGATGAGGAGCAGCTAGGGAACTGGGTTGTTTAGTCTGGAGAAAATGAAGCTGAGACTTCATTGCTCTCTGCAGCTCTGTGAAAGAAGGTTGTAGTGAGCTGGGGATCCATCTCTCCTCTGTAGTTACAAGCAATAGGAGAAGAGGAAATGGTCTCAAGTTGCACCAGGTGAATTTTAGGTTGGATATTAGAAGAAATTTCTTCCTCAAAAGGTTTGTCAAAACCTGGAATTATCTGAAAGACCCGTAGATGTGGTGCTGAGGGACATGGTTCAGCAGCTGTCTTGTTAGTGTTGGGTTGGACTTAATGGCGCTAAAGATAATTTCTAAACTAAATGATTCTGTGATTCTATGAATTTCTTCTTGTTTCCTGAAATTGCAAAGATCACATTGGGTTCTTGTGCACAGGCCTATCAGAGGTGGCCATCTTCCTTGTCTTTAAAAGCTGTGGACCTTGGCTTACCAGCCAGCCAAATGTATTGTTAGTTAGATCCTCTAGCAAGAAGGAGCCATTAGAAAGCAGCAGGACCACAGCATGTCCTTTCTTCCTTTTCTTCACTAATATGCCCTGAAATTCCTGGTGACAGTTTGCACAGAAAAACCTGAAGGCTTCAACAAGCAGCATTCATTTAATTCAAATCTCCACATACCTGTCTCACTGAGCCCTCCCAGTTATAGTTTAGATAGCCAGAATAAGCAACATTGTTTTCTCAGCCTAATACATAGCTGGAGACAAGCAGGGAGAAGAAATGAAAAGGGAGAAGGTACCTGAGCCCAAGGAGAGTAATCATGCACAAGGCAATATTTTGTGGCCAGCTAAAAACTCAGTAGGCCCTGACCAAGAAAATTTAAAAAGTCTGGGCAGGTGGTGCTGCGTGTATGAGAGCCTCTACATCAAATAGAAGGAAAGAACCAAACTGTAAGCTATACAAATCCAGGGCAAACTGGAGAAGGCTGTGTAGCAGGGCTGGGTTTGCTCCATTGTTAATTGGGGAAGAGCCTTTAGGATTATAACAAGAAGAAGATCAGGAAGATCTGTAAAGTGAGACAAATATGATAGAGCTTCCTTTTCAAAATAATTTCCAAGCATTCAGTCTTTTACTTTAGGTGATGGATTTCACTCATAAAGTAGAATTGTCCAACTTGGAATATAGTGCCTGTTTTAAAGCTGTCCTGTGCATTGTAGTAAGCACACTAACAAGCCACTTCTGTAGCAGCTGACTCCCAAACAGCTAAAGATTTAAGTATGTGCTTAATTTTCAGCATGTTAGAAATCCTGCTGAAGCTAAGGGGGATTATTCACATACTTAAATTTTGTACAACTTTATGGGTTTTGCTGAATTAGAGCCAACAAGATATTAAATTCATCCCAAAATAGCCCAAAGTGCTTTCAGGAAACATAAAACCTAGCATCCAAGCCAGTATAACAAAGGAGAATTTGGGGTGGAATGCAGAAGTCCATTACTATGTTTCTAATCTAGCTGGCAAATCCAGCAAAATTCGAAGCAGATTTTTTTTTTTTTTTTTTTACTAGCAAATTGAATCCAGGCTTTAGCTGAAATAGATATTAATGCAGCATTGAGTAAATTGAAGTAATTAATTACTGATCTTTGAAACAAGGACTTCTTGTTATTACAGGTATTGCAAGATAGTCACTAATACTGTGGAACTTTATTTTTGGTAATGGTTTCAGGTTCTATTAACGTTGTTAATGAAATGTCAGTTATTGACATGAAATTCTGATTTGTATGAGCAGTAGCAGAGCAGCATTGTCAGTGTCCTGGGTAGAGGTGGATCAGAACTGATTGTGCTCAGTGTTCTGTCTTCTCAGCTCAGCCTCTGCTCAATGAGGCACTTCCACAGTCCGGGGCAAGTTTGCACAGCCAGGGGCTGCTGCTAGCAGTGAGAACATAATAGAGGAGAGTTCCTACCAAGAGCTGGGCTGCAGAAAGGCTCTGGCTTGGACTTGCTCCTGAGCAGCCCAAGGACACTGACACATCTTGTGTCGCACATTAGATTGCAGTAAATCAAGAGGTGGTACCTGCAGGCAGGAGCAGACAGGACATGTGACCCTGAACTACCCAAGAAAGGATTGCATCCCACAGGTGTCATCTTCAGGAGCAAGCTGAGGGATTGGCAGGATCTAGCCTCTTCTTCAATGGTCAGCATCTCAGAAGGACTCTGTTCTGCTTTCAGTCCCAATCCATGTATTCCTGAATCCAGCTCCAGAATCCAGCTCCTGAATTCAGTTCCCAATTGCTATTGAGTCCAGTCTGGGGCTTCCCCATTGCCTGCCTCGGCATCAGTGGTGTAGATGACATCATTGCCATCAGGGACTGGGTTCCACAGCAACTTTATCTCTATTTCATTTGACTGTTCTCTCCCTCTCAGCTGGTTTAGTTTCTTTCCCAGCCCACCAGTCTCTCCTTTACACCCTTTCTCTTCCCTTTGGAAAGGCAGAGGGGTTCATGGAGAGCATCTGGCACTCATCTGATGACTTGACAGTCAGATCTACTGCTCTCCGTAAGAAAACATTAGGAATCCTGTTTAGCATCAACTCTATGAAGCATAGTTGCTTTGTTAATGTGTTGGTTTGAGCTAATTGGAGAATTTGAGTGAGAAATTAAAGTATTGGCTGAGAGAGAGAGTTAAACACATTGTGTCACTTCACTGAGTTTCACTGAGAAAGGAAAAAAAGTTGTTTTAAGAGATGTTCTCAAAACAATGAGATTAGGCAGTCTGCTTCGGTCTGTGCTGGCTCCGGCCGCTTTCTCCTTTGTCTCTCTGCCTTTGAGCTAATTCAGAGTAATTCAGAGTAAGACTACTAAAACTACTAATTCCTTCCTATTACTAATCTCTCCAATCTTCAGCTTATCTGCAGCATCATCAGGTGGTGAGATAAGACTGGGGAAGGGGGGAAAGGTGGTAGTTGTGGGGGGAGTTTGGTTACCCTCTCTTGGGGATTTTGGTCTCCGGGAGGGGTGTGGTGTCTGTATCACCTTTTTTACTGTATATTTCTGTAAATATCTGTTATATCTTGTAAATATTTGTTTGTATATTTGCATTGCTGTAAATATAAAGCTACATTTATTAACTTCCAGAGTTTTTTCTGAGTTTTAGCCGGGGTTTATAAAGGTGGGGGGGCAGGTCACTGCAAACCCACTACAGTTAAATGTATGCTTCTTGTATTTGATTTCTTGACCCATGCAGCATTGCCCATGCCTTAGCCTGACAAGCTTAAGCCCAGTAGGCCACAAATGATTTGGTGCCAGTAGGTGTGTACAACAAAAATGAAGCAATAGTGTCCATTTAAATGTGTGCTACAGCATGGCTATCTAGACTGTTTTTCAAATAGACAAATGTAAGGTAACACAAATGAAATATATTCAATAATTTATGAAGAATAAACAGGGCAGTATTTCCTCCTTTCTGCACTCTAGCATGTACTCTGTGCTCTGGTGAGCTGTAGCATGGCATTTCGTTTACAAAAAAGATGAAGTGAAATATCAGAATAATTGTTTACCTTCTTTGGATGGCCTCAGCGTGTACTGGATGTGTTTTCAAACCCTTCTACTTCCCCAGAGAAGGCAGCAAATTGAGTAAGAGAACTCAAAAGAACATCAAGCAGAAAAATGATCTGTGTATGTGCAATGTGATACCTCATTGCCCTGCATGTAATAACAATGCATCAGTGTGTGGGCAGCAGTCCCCTGCTTTTAGCATGACTCCATTGTTTCTACATTTCATAGAATGGTAGGGTTTTGATGGAGTCAGCAGTCTGGTTTGATACCGACAGCATCCTGGACTCTGTCAGGAACAGTCTGATCAGCAGGACCAGGGCAGTGATTGTCTTCTTGTACTCAACGCTGGTGAGGCCACACCTTGAGTATGGGTTCAGTTTTGGGGCCCTCACTACAGGAATGACACTCAGGTTCTGGAGTGGGCCCAGAGAAGGACAACAAAGCTGGTGAAGGGTCTGGAGAACAGGTCTGGTGAGTTGGTATTAATGTGACTGTTACTGTAGGGAACCTTTATTTTTTAGGCAGTTCCGTATTACAGAAAAGGAGTCCAGAATGATGTGGGTCAGTCTTTCTGCCCAAGTAACTAACAGTAGGACAAGAGGAAATGGCCTCAGTGTTACCAAGTGCGTATGCATGTGCTGAGTGTGTAATTTTGTGATGAATCAATGTTCTGAGCAACTCTGCTATGCTGAGTGAGAAAACCAGGAGTTGCAGGTCTTCCTATACAGCTAAGCACTATTCCAGCTGACTTGCATTTAGCAACCAAATTACAGGGAGGAGGTAACAGCTGAACCTGCCTGTTCTTTAATAATAAATAAAGAAATTACTTAAGCAGATCAAAAATTAGTCTTGCAATAGCTGGCATCGTTGTTGTGAATAAAGTTTTCTGTATCAGCAATAGTGTGGCCAGCAGGACTAGAGAAGGGATTGTCTCCCTGTGCTCAGCATTGGTGAGGTCACATCTAGAATACTGGGTTCAGTTTTAAGTCCCTCACTACAAGAAGGCTGTTGAGGGGCTGAAGAGTGTCCAGGGGAGGGCAACAAAGCTTGTAAGGAGTCTGGAGAACAGATATGGTGTAGAGGGGCTAAGAGAACTGGGATTGTTCAGCCTAGAGAAGTGGAGGTTGAGGGGTGACCTTCTTGCTCACTGTGGCTCCTTGAAAGGAGATCGGTGCCAGGAGGGTGTTGGTCTTTTCTCCCTAGTAATGAGTAACAGAATGAGAGAAAATAGTCTCAAATTGTGCCAGGGGAGGTTTGGGTTGCATATTAGGACAAATTTCTTTCCTGAAAAAGTGATCAAGGCTTGGAACAGGCTGCCAAGGGAAGTGGTAGAATCACTATCCTGAGAGGTTTTTTAAAAATGTGTACATATGGCACTTGGCATCATTTGGTGGTCATGTTAATGTTGAGTTGATGCTTGGACTCTACGATCATAGAAGTCTTTTCCAACTTTAATGATTCCATGATTATCAGGTAGTTCTAAAATGCTATATGAAAGCAATGCTGTCAGTAGTTGTTAAACAACTAAGTCTTCACATCTCAGCAAGGCTGAGATACTTCACTTCTGGCAGGACTTTAATATCTACTGTTTAAAGTTACAATGGGAAACTTCCAGTGACTCTCAGGTTAACCTGTGACAAAATCCATCTTTTTTGCTTCTGATAATTAGGATGAGAAGATGTTTTGTTCTTGACTCAAACAGCTATGACAGAAGAAAGCCATGATAGTGTCACTTGCACCAGGTTCTCAGCAGTTCTATCTCCTTCACTCCTGGGAAGTGGTTCTGTTACAGTAATTGTTCACAGAGCTAAATCTGAGCAAATGTCCTTCCCATGGACTAAACAAGAAAAGATAAAAGTGGAAGGACTGACAGAGTATTAAACCAGAGCTGCAAAAATGAAGGTTCTTTATGTACCACACCACACTTTCATTAAACTGTTATGAAATTGGTTCAGATCCAGTTCTGAAAACAAACCCAAAACAAAGTTTAAACTATTTTTCTTTGCATAACATTCAGTTCACAGAATCACAACATCACGGAATGTTAGGGCTTGAAAGGGCCCTCTAGACATCATTGAGCCCATCCCCCCTGCCGGAGCAGGAGCACCTAGGGCAGGTCACACAGGAACACATCCAGACAGGTCTTGAAAGTCTCCAGGGAAGGAGACTCTCCAACCTCTCTGAGCATCCTGTTCCAGGGCTCACCACAAAGAAGTTTCTCCTCAAGTTGAGGTGGAACCTCCTGTGTTCCTGCTTGTATCCATTGTTCCTTGTCCTATCACTGATAACCACCAAACAGAGGGTGGCACCTTCATCCTGACACCCATCCTTCAGTTATTTATAAACGTTGATAAGATCCCCTCTCAGCCTTCTCTTCAGACTAAACAGCACCAGCTCTCTGAGTTTCTCGTCATAACAGAGATGTTCAAATCCCAAAATCATCCTTGTTGCTCTCAGTTGGACTCTCTCCAGCAGATCTCAGTCTTCAATTCGGGATCCCAAAACTGGACACAGTATTTCAGGTGTGGTCTCATTAGGGCAGAGTAGAGGGGGAGGAGGACCACCCTAGACCTGATGGATGCATTTTTCCTGCTGCCATTGGCCCTTTTGGCCACGAGGACACATTGCTGTCCATGGAAAATTTGTTGTCCACCAGGTCTCCAAGGTCTTTCTCCATAGAGCTACTTTCCAGCAGGAGAACCCTTAATCTGTACCAGTATCTGGTGTCTTCCCTTCCCAGATACATGACATTCTTCTGGGAAAAATAAAACAAAACCAAACAACAAAAACCCAGCAACAACCCATAGTTTGAGTGATTTAAACTGATTTTTTAAAATTAGTGTCTTTAAACACCACATTCTTTAAATGTCAAATCCTTCTCTTAAATTGTACTAAACCTCAGGGCTTATAATGAGATCTTGAGGTCCTGCACTGAAAAATCACAGAAGCCTTTTTAAAAAATGTCAATTTATTCTGTAGCCTTTGGTTCAAAGTTTTGTACTAGCCTAAAAACACAAAAGGACATTCTGGGTATGTGATGGATTCTGTATCAAATGTACTGATTTGGCATGAAAGCAATTTCACTGAAGTCGTACATTAAAAGGAAAACAGAAATGTTCATTTTTGCAGTGAAAAATGTTCTGCCCATAGTGAAGTAGAAAGACAGCAGCAAAACTAGTAGCAGGTGAAAGAGTTATAAGCTTTTTTATACTGGAAGATTCCCTCACAAATGAAATCAAGAGGTAAAATCAAAGAATCATAGAATGCATTGTTTCGGAAGGGACCTTTAAAGGTCATCCCATCCAACACCCCTGCATTCAGCAGAGACATCCTCAACTAGATTGGGCTTCTCAGAGCCCCACGACCTTGAATATCTTTAGGGACGAGATCTCTACCATGTCTCTGGACAAGCTATTCCAATGTTCCACCACCCTCATAGTAAAGAACGTCCTCCTAATCACAGAATCTTAGAATGGTTTAGGTTGGAAGTCACCTCAAAAATCATCTAGTTCCAATGGCCAAGAACATCAGATCTCAGAACTTTTCATTTCAGTTCCACTATTAACTTGCATTTCAGTGAACCCAGATTTCATTTCAAACTCCTAAGGCTGCCTATCTTTATTTCAGTAAGACAATTTGTTCAGTTCTCAGGTCAGTAGCCTATTGATTAGATCTTTGGCAAGAGAGTTTGGTCTTGATGATTTAAGCATCCAGACACCTGTAGTTGACTAAGAAAGACCCCCACCATTGGAAACTAATAGCCACTACTTGTCTACAGAAGTGGAACCTTCATGGAAGCCTCAGTTTGAATTCCCTTCAGCTTTTTGTGTTAATCCTTCTAAATTACTGCTCCCCAGTACCATCAGAGTAGTTCCAGTCCTGTGCCACTAATGACAGATATGCTTGAAGAAACTGTCAGCAAATGGGTCACTAATATGATTCATGGAATGCTTTCAGTTCGAAGAGACCTTAAAGATCACCTATTTCCAGCTCTATTGCCTTGGGCTGGGACACCTTCTGCTAGAGCAGCTTGCTCAAGGCCTCGTCCAACCTGGCCTTGAACACCTCCAGGAAGGGGACATCCACCACCTCCCCAGGCAGCCTGTTCCAATGTCTCAGCACTGTCACTGAAAATAATTCCTTCCTAATCTCCACTCTAAACCTGACCTTCTCAAGCTTCAATCCCTTCAATCTCATCCTATGACTATAAGCCCTTATCAAGACTCCCTCTCCAGTTCTCATTTAGTCCTCCTCAGGTCCTGGAGGGCTGCTCCACAGTATTCCCAGAGCCTTCTCTTCTGCAGGCTGAAGAGATGAAACTCTCTCAGCCTGTCTTCACAGGGGAGGTTCTCTGCTCCAGCAGTTCCATGTCCTTCTTATGCTGTGAGCACCAGAATTGGATGCAGTACTCCCTATGGGGTCTCACGAGAGCAGAATAGAGGGGAGAATCACCTCCCTTGTCCTGCTGGTATTTCTCTTGTAAGTGTTTGGTGCAGCATCCAGTAGCTACAGGACAAACAACTTGTTTCAGCACTGAGATTCCTATATGTAATGAAGATTTGTAAGTTATGAACTGATCTGGATTTCAGTCTGTCTAAGAGGTGTTAACAGCCCGTCACTGAGTCTGATCAGCACTAAGAGTGGTGTTTAAATTTATGAAATTATACCACGCTGAGATTTCAGTGACTGACAGTTGTGAAAATTCATGGCCAGTAAACAGAGCCTCTGAAAAAAAAATCCTGGAGCTGAGTGCCAGGCAGCTTCAGCTGTGACAAATACAAACAGACTTTGCCCATTTGGAAACATGTTTCTGTTTCCTCTTTTCATCAGGCTTGCAACAAAGCAGTTGACTCTGCAGTGAAGATAAATTGAGATAGATCTATGCAGGATTCAAGCTTAGTAATGCCAAAGCTCAGCAATTAAAAGAGAGGATATCTGATGAAAATGAATGAAAGAGGTGTCAAGGAGACTGGAGTCTTCTCCACCCATAGTAAAACTCCATCTGATAGAAGTCTCACATTCACAGATTGCATTGGGTTGGAAGGCGCCCTCAGAGGTCATCTTGACCAACACCCCTGTACTCAGCAGAAACCTCCCCAGCCAGGTCAGGCTGTCCAGGGCCACATCAAGTCATATCTCGAATGTCTTCAGGGATGGGGCCTCAGCCACACCACTGGGCAACTCGTGCCAATATTTCACTACCCTCATAGTGAAGTATTTCATCCTGATGTCCAACCTAAATCTCCCCTGCTCCAGTTTCAAACCATTGTCTCTCATTCTACCATCACAAGCCCTTCTACACAATCTCTCCTCAGCCTTCCACTAAGTCCCCTTCAGATATTGAAATCTAGCTCTAAAGTCTTCCCAGAGCTTTCTCTTCTGCGGGCTGAACAGCCTCAATTCTTTAAGCTTGTCCCCATGGCAGAGGTGTTCCAGCCCTGTGGTCATGTTGGTGGCCTCTGTAGTAAACTGGGTAGGGTGAGGTCTCTTTTTCAGGGCCTTTGTGCAAGAGCTGTCTCCAACCATCTTTATAAATAAGATAGTATCTCAATGAATTGGTGATGGAATATTTTATCACGTTTCCTAGTCAAGCCTTTAGATGTGTAAGTTAATTGAAAAATGGATGAATATCACACAAAAAGGTGTGTTTTATGAATTGGGACTCAGAGTTGTATCAACCAAGAATCTCTTGAGAGGAAGACTCCTCCTTTCTTTCTGTTCCTTTATTTATTCATTTGTACACAGCCTTCAAAATGTCTCTTTTGCATCCTAGCAAGGAGATGCACAGACTGTAATCAAAGCCTTCTATCACGGTTTTTAACAGGACATTAACTCCAGTTATGCAAATTACCTAAATCAGGCAGATCAATGTAAGTGTAAACAACAAGAAATAGCTCTTTGGGAGTCATTCATCTTCAGTCTATCCTATTCATCATCTTCACTGTTAGTCTGTGGTCCATTGGAGCTCCCAGTAGTGTTTACACTACTTCCTTTATTTTCTGGTTTTTGTTATTTATTTTTTCTTCATTGTTTTATCTTTATTGCTGCCAGTCAGCCTGACAATACTGTGTATGAACGTGTTAAAGAAAGCAATAGTTGTAAGGGCACCTCTAACTAGCAGGAGAGGGCTTCTATCTTTTTACAAAAATTTATGGTGTCTCTGACAGCATAATCCACTGTGACTTCACAGGTCTTAACTAGCAGAGGGCAAATCATCTGGCTAGCACTCCTAGAAACTGAGAAAAAGAACAGAATGTTTAGGGGAAAATCAGTGGAACCATAAGAAATGTACATGTCATAGGATGCACAGAGTGAGGTAGATCCCCTGTGCATAAACTGTAAGTGTGTTGCTTTCTGTTGGGAGAAGGTGTTTGACAGATTCACATATTGCATCGACTTGGAAGGGACCCTCAAAGGTCGTCTTGGCTGACTCCCTTGAACTCAGCTGGGGCACTTCCAACTACTTCAGGCCACCCAAAGACCACATTGAGTGTGCTCTTGAATGTCTCCAGGGGCCTCAGCCACATCCCTAGGCAGCCTGTTTCAGTATTTCACCACTCTCCTGATGTCCAACCTAAATGTCCCCTGCTCCAGTTTCAAACCATTGCCCTTTGTCCTGTCACCACAGACCCTTGTAAACT
Organism: Psilopogon haemacephalus; assembly: GCA_013396835.1. Classification (NCBI taxonomy): domain Eukaryota; kingdom Metazoa; phylum Chordata; class Aves; order Piciformes; family Megalaimidae; genus Psilopogon; species Psilopogon haemacephalus. The sequence goes on from VWZI01008206.1 coordinate 51,402, forward strand.
GTCCTGGCCCAGCCTTCCTGTAGGTCCTTCAGATATTGAAATGCATCTCTAAAGTCTCCCCAGAGCCTTGTCTCCTACAGGCTGAACAGCCCCAATTCTTTCAGCCTGTTTGATAAGAGAGGCTCTTCTATTCCCTGACCACCTTCCTGGCCCTCCTGTGAATCTGCTACATCAGGTCCATGTCTCTCTTGTGTTGTGGGCCCCACAGCTGGACACAGCAGTCCAGGTGAGGTCTCAACAGAGCAGAGCAGAGGGGCAGAATCACCTCTCTCCATCTGCTGGCCTAGCTTCTTTTGATGCAGCTCAGGTTGCCATTTGCCTTCTGGGCTGCAAGTGCCCATTGGTGGCTCATGTCCAGCTTCTCACCTGCCAACACCCTGAAATCCTTCTCTGCAGGGCTGCTCTCAGTCTCATCACTTCCCAATCTGGATATATGTTGAGGATTGTCCCAGCCTAGGTGCAGGACCTTGCACTTTGTGCTATTGAACCTCATGAGATTCATGATGGTTTGCTACCATCGTGATCCTAATTTTTGAGTGTTTGCTAAAACCCTCAGGCAGGATGGGCTAGGTTTAAGTTGCAGGTTCCCTTAGGGGAGGTTTAGATTAGATATTAGGAAGAAGGTCTTCATCCAAAGGGTCACTGGGCACTGGGACAGGCTGCCCAAGTACATGCTGAAATCACCATCATCAGAGGAACTTAAAAGCCATTGGATGTGGAAATCAGGGACATGGTCTAACAGCTGTGTACAGGGAGATGGTAGGTTGTGGTTAGACTCAGTGATCTTAAGGTTTTTTCTGACCAGGTGATTCTATGGGTCTGTGAAATACCCATTCTTGAAGACATCTTTTAGCTGTGCCCACCATGGGAAAACATCAATGAGCAGTCAGTCCTGCTGCTGACCAAGGGACCTTTTCAAGAACACTATGACCCATTTTAAAACTAAAGCTGACCTGTTTAGCAGCTGTATGGTTGCTCTCAATTACCCATGTTCTCAGGTCACCCATTCATATCCAGAAGAAGGCTGTGTGTTATATGGACCGGTGTCAGAATATCCCTTTTCCACATCTCTTACTGACAGTCTTCTAGTGGTCCACTTGAGGCTCTCCCCAGGGACGTCTGAGGGCATGGCTGAACTAGAGGAGGAATTTATATGACAGTGGTGGTTTTCATTTGCTGGTGCCACAATGAGACACATATCAAAGGCCATCAGAAGTCAGAAGCTGTGGAGATTCAGGGGTTCCTAGGGCAGTCATGGGACCTTGGTTTTTTTTTTGTGCAAAACCCAACAGGGACCTAGTATAGGATAACTCCTGATAATGGATTTTAAAAATAAGCTGTACTGTTAGCAGCATCATAAAATGAGTTGCAATCAGCTGACTAGGATGAGCTTCTGTTTGTGTACAGATATTTATAAGCAACTGAGAACAAAATTATCTGATATCCTTAGAGCTGCTGGAGTGGAAAGGCACATTCCCATTCAGACATATGCAGCAGCTCCGAGGCCCATATGTCCTTAAAACTGACAACAAGGGTGACAGGATGCTTTGGAAAAAGCCACATTGGCACTGTCACCTTTGTAACAATGTGCAATGTCTCCATAAGCTGAGACATGTTAGAAAACTGAGAGTTCATGAAGCGGCTGTAGAAATTATTGGTTTGAATCATTGCACTTTCTGAAGATTTCCAGGCTTAGCTGTGTCTCTCCAAATGCTCCTAAACCAAAAAGCTTGACTAAAAGAACACCTGAGGGAAATGGGGCTATTTAGCCTGGAGAGAAAGAGGCTGGGGGGAGACCTCACTCCACAGATGCTGAAAGGGAGTTAGACTGAGGTGGATGCTTATCTCTTCTCCCTGGTTATAAATGACAGGATGAGAGGAAATGGCCTCAAGTTGCACCAAGGGTGATTTAGGTTGGACATTAGAAGGAACTTCTTTACTATAAGGGTTCTCAAACACTGGAACAGGCTGCCCAAGAAGGTGGTTGAATCCCAATTTCAGAAGATGTTTCAAAGAGGCAGAGAGGTAGTGCTGTTGGCCATGGTTTAGCCCCAGACTTGGTAGAGTTAGAGAATGTTTGGACCTGATAATCCTAAAAGTCTTTTCCAACCAAAACAATTCTGTGTTTGTAAGATAGCAAAATAATTTCTCTTTCTGCATTATCATTTAAAGAGTTGCCAGGTTTGAAAAAATACAGATTACTGAGGAACGTTCAGTGTGTTAAGAAAGTGAGTAGAACAACCACAATAACCCTCAAACTCTAAAATGTAGTGCAGTGTAGCTTTGTGTGGCCAGACCTTAGCTCTGAATGTGTGGGGCTCATTGATGCATGAAGAATATGCACACACTCACCTCCTGCTTTTGAATTTATCACTGATTTTCATGGGTTTCAAAACACTTGATGCTAAAAAAAGCTTTTCCAGCAGCAGAAGTCACCCAGACATACCCAGGAGAGAAGGCTATAAGAGGGTCTTAGCTCACAAAGTTCTCTTCTAATAGCAGCAAAGCCACTTCAGAGTCAGGAAGGAAACACCAAGTTTCCTGTCATTTATAATTATTCCTCCTCAACCCATAGATTCAAGAATCTTTGATGTGGAAATCAGGGCACAGAGGAAGGGAGCTGAGACACAAAGGGATCTGGGGAGAAATATGCCTGAACTTGAGAGCTTAGGAGTCATCTTGGGTCACATGAGCTTTCACGTGAGCTCCTCTGAGCAAAAACTGAACAAAAGGGTCAGTTCAGTCACTAAACCTTTTGTCACAATCACTTAAAACTCCCATGTTTTCCTCCTTTTGAATATATTAATGAAAAAGGCCAATTTAATCTCTTTTTTTTTAAAAGCAATTCTGCAAGACTTAGGACATGACATCCAAGCCTGGGAACATGCCATAACATCCTTCCTGGCTTTCAAAAGTGGCTTTTTAGGGGACAAAGTCAGAAAACCTGCTTAAAACTGGTAGTCTCCCTAGCTGCTTCCTGATCAGATCCACGACACCTAATTTTTCTCTTCTTGCAGACACAGAAAAGATCCCTTCTGTTTATTTTTAGCAAACTTAATTGTGCCATGTTTGTTTTGGTTTGTTTTTTTTAAAGGTTGACTCAAGCAAGAAAGGAATAATTTCTCAAATGTAGAAGAAACGTGTTTTGATGGGAACTGAAGATCACAGGAAAGAGACAGGAGGTTTATTTGCTGCTGGTTATTGTTGTTTTCACCTTGAAACAACAACTCCCAGTGTGTAAGTGCCTTAGTAAACACTGGACCACAGTTACTGGTGGATGAGCCTTACAGGTTTGGTTACCATAGAGACCAGTTTGATTTAGTGCACTAAAATTCCCCAAGATGAGAGTGCATCACAGACTGTATTAAATTAAGGCTAGTCCTAGTTAGCTTCCTAACCTGTATTATAATTTCTGAGAAGAGTGAATCAGTAGAGCCTCAGAGTTCATGTTTTGTGGGAGAGCTGATTGGTCGTATTGGGTTAGCACATTAATTATCAGTCTCCTCTTCAGCAACACTTCCCCTAAGCACTTTAGACTTTAGCCTTTCACAAAGCTTTAATTGGTACCACAGGTGATCTTGGGACTGGGTTTTGTTAGTGCAAAGTAGGCAACACAACAAAACCTGCTTAAAGAAAATAGTAACATGAATTTATGGAATAACAGCAGAGGTTGCTTTGGTGTAAATTAGTCTGAAGGGGATCATGAGCAATGCCCTCAGAACTAAGGACATATTCCCACAAGTCAGAAAACTGGAAAAGCAAGATGGAATATTGTGGTAAATAATTATAGAATCAGATAATTGGTTGGAAACTACCTTTGATATCAAGAAGTCCAATGATTCTCTTAACTCTACCAAGTCTGGGGCTAAACCATGTTACTCAGCACCACATCTCTGCCTCTTTTAAACATCTTCAGGGGTGGGAATTCAACTACTGCCCTGGGCAGCCTGTTGTAGTGTTTAAGAACCCTTTAAGTGATGAGGTTTCTTCTAATGTTCCACCTAAACCTCCAATGGTACAACTTCAGGCAACCTCCTTTTTTCCTATGACTTGGTACTAGGGAGAAGAGATCAATCTCACCTCACCCCAACCTCCTTTCATGGAATTGTAGCAAGAAATAACGTCTCACTCCAGCCTCCTTTTCCCCTGGCTAAACAGCCCCAGGACCCTTCAGCTGCACCTCACCAGACCTATTCTTCAGACCCTTCAACAGCTTCACTGCCCTTCTCTGGAGCTGATCCACCACCTCTATGTCTGTCTTGTAGTGAGGGCCTCTATTGCTTGCACTGGGTTTCGAAGGACAATTATCAGCTAGTGGTTTGGCTCCAAATCATCCAAAGAATACAGATAGGGGTCATTTTAAGTGCTTTGGCTGTGCTTATGCTGCTTCTTGCAGGCTGCCCTCATTGATGTTGATCTCAGCAGCAGACTCACTGTTGCCTGTTTATACTTGCCAGAGAGCACCACTAGGAACAGGTAACAGTTCCTTGTCCTCCCAGCATGTCACTGAGGGCCATGGGATCCTCACTGCTCAATACCCTGGGGCTGTCAAAGGCATTTCCGCACACCTCTACTAGAAACCTTCTTGCAGAGTTGTGTGAGAGCAAAGGCTGCAGCTGGGTTTCAACATATCCTGCTCACTAACAGTTTAAGCGAGCCTTTGGCACAAAGCAATGGGGTGCAGATGGTCAGAACCTTACACCACCAAGAACAAGCCCATCATAGGCCATTTATTTGATCATTGCATGACTGAGTCTCACCAGTGACATGTCATGGGTCTCACAGAGCAGGTTGCCCACCGACAGCAGCTGTTACAGTGAGAGACTGTGCTCCTCTGAGAAGCTGTGAGCATAAATGAAAAGCAATGGCCTTTCTCCCAGAAATTGCAGTCGAAATGGAGATTAAGAGATGCCTGGGTTTGGAAACTCCCAACAGGAATGAATGGGAGGATGGGGAAGTTTTTGAAAGAAAATGCACAGAGCAAAAGGTGATGCATGGGATTTGTTTCAGCCACCCTTGTTTCCTGAGCTGTAGTGACACATTGTGTTGGCTGCTGTGTAATACGTCCTGCTCAGCAGACACAAGATGTGTAAGGTTGCCAGGATTAGGTTGCAGCAGTGGCTTGTAACAAAAAGCACAACAAAGACTTAGATATTTAGACGTAAGAAACCACTTCAAAAAGTCCACCCAAACTGCATGAGGTAAAGAATCCTATGGGATACAGTGCAACAGCAAGTCTCTCTCTTCTAGGATCTGGAAGGTTTTCCGTTCCCTTAAATGTCACTGCAGCTAAAACAATAAACCTTGACAGCCTGTCTTTGTTGTTAGTGCTTGTCTCGGTCTGCCTCTAAAATGCAGCTGATATCCAACTGCTGCCAGGACTCGGGTACACACACCACGACCACTGCTGTTTGTTATCACACAACTGCACTTACCAGCTTCCTAATCAAAACAAACTAAGAGGAACCACATAAAACCTTCACTACCTGATTTTACCGAGACTTTCAGGCGGTGTAGTTCTGGAACAGCCACTTTAAAGCTGGGAAGTTTAAGAGAGATGCCAAACATCACTTTGTGTTTAACTAACGGTGAAGCTTTTGGTAAAAGGTTTCATTTAAAGGAAAGGGGAGCCTTCTGAATGCCAGAATAGATACATTTGTTATTGCACTGTGTAAAGGGTTAAGCCCACCTGGGAGCCCCCTGACTCCTCCCAAGGGGTGGTCTGACCTTTTCCCCAGGTGTCGTGGGACTTCCTGCCAGGACTTGGCTATATAAAAAGAGAGTCCATCTTGTTTTCTCTCTCTTTGGCCCCTGCTTTGCTTGGAGTAATTGCTCTGCTGCTCGCTGCTGCCAGACCACCACGTGCTCCTTGCCACCTCGTGGAGAGCACCACCATTTTTATCTGGAACTTGGGCTGCTTTTCACCATCAAAATTCCTACATCCTGCCTTCATCCAGTACCAAAACCACTGACCTCAGCCTTTGGACTCAATTGCCTTCCATGAGTTGTATTGGTATTTTGTTCCCCCTTTTTCCCCTTCTCCCTTGCTTCTGTAATTTTTCCCTCATGCCCCCTACCCTGCATTTTGTTTCCCCTTTTCTCCCACATTCTGTAAAAAAACCCTTTTCCCTTCTAGTTATTGTTAAAGTTTTATACATTTTTTTATTTTCTAGTCAGATTGACTTTTTATTGGGCTTTTTGGGCTCAGGGTAGCTGGCTTAAACCCAATACACACTGTATCCCATAGGATTCTCCACAGTGCCTTTGAAGGATAAGCAACCATCTGATGATTTTGAGGGAAAAAAAAAAAAAAAAAAACCAAAAAAACCAGTCTTGAAAGTCACTTCTCTGAAGAGAGGGAGGTGTGAATATCACTAGGGGAAGGGGCGGAAGGAGACTGGAACAGCTGTACTGGCTTTTTCTTTTTCTCTCTTCCCACTTTCAGCACTTGCTGGAGAAGGAATCACAGAATGTGAAAAAATGAGATAATAATGAGAACATTCTGAAAAAAACACCCAGACTTCTGAAAGCTGGGGAGAAAAAAGCCATTAAAAATAGAGAGGATTGAGCAGCAGATGTACAGCAACTTTGGGCAGTAGCTCCTTGGCAATGAGAAATAAATGTATCTGGCATTGTTTGAGGCTTGAAAACTGGGAGAGTAAGGGAGATTTTCAGGCAAGCATTGGTTGTTCTTCTTTTAGAAAGGAAAGCTAAAAAAAAAAAAAAAATCCAGGCAATAGAAAATAAACTCCCCAAATGACTGAGAAAATATTTTCAAGGAGCCCATCTGGAGAGTAAGTGGAAAATGGAGCAGTGAGATGGGTGAGCTGGAGGTTAGCATGGTGGATTTAGCGTGTTTCTAAAGCCAGGCGGACTCTTCAATGTCAAGAGTCAAGATTGTTAAGTGTTCAGGAAGCTGCTGAAGAAGAGAGCAGTGAGAGCAGACTGGGGAGTGTGTGGTGAATTGCCTGAAGATAGGAAGAGGCTCTAGGGAGCAAATCATTTGGGAGAGGCTCAGTTACAATTAATATGGAGGGCAAAGTGTTGGCTGAAATACATCTGTGCTTTTTGCATCATCTAACACATTATTAGTGATTCATGTGAATTGTTGTGAAGAGAAAAAACATTCCCAGCTACAACTACAGAAGATGAATTTGAGGGTGTCAGTTCATGGAAAAACTCATCATGAGCCAGCAGGTCACTGGCAGCCAGAGAAAGCAGTTGTGTTCTGGGCTGCATCCAAAGCAGGAAGAGCAGCAGGACAGGGAGGGGATTCTGCCCCTCTGCTCTGCTGAGACCTCACCTGGAGCACTGTGTCCAGTTCTGGTGCCCCCAGCATAAGAGGGACATAGAACTGCTGGAGCAGGTCTAGAGGAGGCCACGAAGATGATCACAGGGCTGGAGAATCTCTCCTCTAGGGACAGACTGAGAGTTGAGTCTGTTCAGTATGGAGAAAAGAAGGCTCCAGGGAGAACTTAGAGTTGTCTTCTAGGGGGTTATAAGAGAGCCAAAGAGGGACTTCTTACAAGGGCTTGTAATGATAGGATGAGAGGGAACAGCGTTGACCTTGAGGAGGGTGGATTGAGACTGGAGATTAGGAAGAAATTCTTTCCAGTGAGGGTGGTGAGGCACTGGAACAGGTTGCAGGCTGTGGATGCTTCTTCCCTGGAGGTGTTCAAGGCCACGTTAGATCATGCCCATGGCAGGGATCTCGGAACTCAATTTTCTATTAGGTGCCTTCTAACGCAAGCCATTCTATGAATCCATGAACCATAATCTGCACTTGTATGAGTGTGGCTGTGGAGTCAAGGGTGTTTGCTTATGGAAGCTGTAGGGAGGGAGTAGGGAAGAATAAGGCAGACATGGCTATGCCAAAGCCAGACTTAGAGAGGTGTAAAAGCTGAAGTATGTTTACACAAAATAAAAGGAATTCCTGGAACTGTGTATGTGCTTGAGGCATCCTGTGCTAGCCCTTTGCTGGTTCTGGGTGCTGGTTTCTTAAGTAACTAAAAGGACTGCAGGTTTTTACCCCTTTGTCTGAGTCTAAGATGACTGATTCAAACCAGCTCCCTGCAGAGAGCAAAAGGCTAAAAGCCTGAGTTCTGTGTTCAGCAGCAAATGGAGGTTATAAATGACTGCTGTATCACCAGCAAGTAGCATTCCTCTGCTTTGTCCAAATGCAGTTGGTAGAACAGCTCCCGTGGGCTCCCTCTCACTGGACATAACTGCAAAGTTTCTTTTTGGCATCTACACACATCATGAGTTTTATTTTCCCATTAGTAGCGCATTCAGGACTGGCTTTGTGATTCCTGACATTACATCCCAACTAAGCTACCAGAACTGAAAACAGTCAAACCACATCCTCTAAGGCCATGGAAGAGGGAAGGGAGTCTAGAGTGTGTCAGTCAACCTGCCCATGGTACAGTCTTAAACAGAGATCATTCTCTCCATGGGTTCTGTGTATTCCCCCTGAGTTTAACCCAAACATTGACACTGGAAAGAATAAAGCTAATGCTAAGTGGTCTGTAGAAAGTTCCTCAGAATCTGATGAGGCACATGCACTTCTGTTAAGACATTGATATTCCAGACATAGATACTGTAATTTCACATAGGGATGCAAAGAAGCACCTCATGGAACATCAGTGACTGCTTAACAATGTAGCTTGCTATAATCACACTGAATTTGTTTTTCACTCTCTGTACCAAGTCTGCTAGTACAAAATCCTGCACAAGGAGAGTAGCTTGGGATTGCCTCTTGCTGCTTATGCTACATATTTTCAACTGTGATCACAGTTCTTGACAGGAGATAGGAACACTAGAGGCTTAAAGAGACAACTGGGCTTGTCCCCAGGTGACTGTGGAACAGACTATTTCTAGGAATAAGGTCACACTGGAGAAGAAAAAACATTTCTGTCAGCTCTTTCCATGCCACAAGGAAGCCAGATCGCAAGCAAGGAGAAAAGAAGTAGCAGCATGCAAGTTAACTAAACTGGTTTAATCCCAGATTCAGATGAAAACTATGCCCGAATACCTAGAAATTAGTCTTGTCTTGTGCCCTCTGAGAATGTCACACTTGTTTTTCACTTTCCTTACTGTTAACAATGCCTCTACAACATTCTGAAAAAGCACGCACCTGCCTTTCTATAATATTCATTATAAAAGACCTCCAAAAAGGCTTGAGAAGGATTTGTTTCTGAGTAATGAAGGCTTCTTAAGAAAGAGAGTGGAAGTACAATCAGAAGTGGTAATACTTGAAGCAAGAGCTCTAGAATAGACTGTTTCTCCCTGTAACCTCACTTAGGAAAGCATCTGAAGTGGGTGCTTGAATCTTAGTATCTACAGAAGCAATAAACATATACTTGCAACGTGGCTTATGGTTAATGTTCTGAAGCATCATGCTCTATGTCAGACCATTGTTAGAAATTATGATAGCAATGAGCACTGACAGTCACAGGAGTTATGCAGCTCCTCTCCCTGTCATTCTCTGATTATCCCACATCTACTGTCCTTTTATGTTTCACCTGTTTCTTCTAATTGAATGAATTGCCCTTAAGATATCAGAGGATCTTATTAGTCAAGTAGAAAAGCATTTTCACAAAGAAATACCTACTCCTCTTTTAGGGTATTTGTCTGGAAAAATATGATGAAGACTGTTGGAATGATTTTCTTAAATCATAAAATGGCCCAGGTTGGAGGGGGTCTCAGAGATCATTTACTCCAGCCTCCCTTCCGTGGGCAGGGACATCTCAAGACAAGTTCTTCTGCTCCTCTACTCTGTCCTGGTGAGGCTGTGTCTGGAGTATTGTGTCCAGGTCTGAGCCCCTCAGTTCAATAAGGACCTCAGGGAACTGCTTGAGAGAGTCCAGCACAGAGCCACAAAAATGCTGAAGGCAATGGAACATCTCTCTTGTGAGGAAAGGCTGAGGGAGCTGGGGCACTTTAGCCTGAAGGAGACTGAGGGGTGACTTCATTCATGTTTGTAAAGATGTGTAGGGCAGCCAGGCTCTGCTCAGTGATGACCAGTGATAGGGCAAGGGACAATGGGTGCAAGCTGGAGCAGAGGAGGTTCCATGTGAACATAAGAGAAAATTTTGTCTCGTGAGGATGCCAGAGCCCTGGAACAGGCTGCCCAGAGAGGTTGTGTAAAACCCACCTGGATACATTTATGTGTGACCTGCCCTAGGTGGTCCTGCTCTGTCAGGGGGGTTGGACTCAATAATCTCTTGAAGTGCCTTCCAACACCTAATGCTCTGTGTTTCTCTGTGATTAAATCTACATTTCATTCCCAGTAATACAACAGTGAAAGTTCAGCAAAGAAACATTTTCTCTCAGCAGTTAGATGCAAATGGAGATGAGAAAACAAACAGAGAACAAAATTTGAATGTAGAATAAGTTTGTAAGGTGTGTTGCCAGTCTATTTGCTACAGAGAAGAGCATCTAACATGGGAACTAAAGACACTAACTCTTGGTTGTCCAGCTCCTTTTATTCCCGCACTTACCTTTGGCACTATTGGTTTATTGTGATTTAAAATGAAAACACTTTTCCCTATCACTTCATAGAATCTTTGATCTAAATTACAAGTGCTCTGTGTTGTAACATTTGCCCTGTTACAATATGAGTTTAAAAAAAACAGTAGTTTTGTGAACAAGAGCCACTTCTTAATTACAGCATCAACATCTCAGGTCTCCTGTGTGAATGAAGTTTACTTTGGAATTAGCCTTATTAAAGGGATTTTCCTGCTGACTTCCCACAATTATGGTAGAATATTCCCATAGTCCAGCTAATCTCTTCTGGCATCCTTTCTCAGCCTCTTGCTGGTGTGAAGCTGTGGAAGTCTGTTCTCAACTTCCATCCAGTTCCTAGATATCAAGAGGTCAGATAAGCTAAACCTCATTTACGAGTTGCTTTATTTATTATCCAAGAAAATGCTTATGAAACTATGGACAGATAAAAATATTCTACTTTTATCACTAAAAAATAAGGTGGTATATAGTTACCAGTTCTTGGTGGCTTCTTCTGTTCCCATCACCTCAGGCTTCAGGAGCTGATGTTCACTATTGGGGTGGCATAGCCAGCCTGTAATTATCCCTGCAGAGCTGAATTTTAACGGACTCAGTCTTCAGTTCTCCTTGGAAATGGCCTGGATATACTTACTAAATATTTGCTTGGCCTTTGCATTCCTGTATTGCTATATTAGTCCATGCTAATTATTCTCTTCTCTTGCTTAAGAAATGTTTGTTTTACAAAGCAGAAGTTTCTTCTCAGTTCACAAAATGAGGGCTTTTATGAAGAACCTATTCTGTTTTTTTTTCCCTAGGAGCTGGCAAGGTGTGATTTACTGACACCTTTATAGTTGCAAAGTCCAGTGACAAGGCATTCACAAGCAAGTGCCACCCGCAATGAGTCTGTAAAGAATAGCTTCCAGCTGCTCTGCAAGGCAGGCAGAAAGGTTTCCTCTGAGTTAGAGCTCATTGCAGAGTCCTTTCTTCTTAGCAGTGGCTTCAAACTTACCCAGTACTCTCACCAGTTTATTCCAAAGTTCAGGGTTTCTAACTAAGAGTGAAAAAAATGAGAAATGGAACAGGTTAAGCATCTTTAGGAAAAAAAAAAAAAAAAAAAAAGTTTTTCACCCTAATAATCCTCAGAAATAATTGAAGAATGTGTGGCCTCTTTGTGGGCAGGGAGATTTGTCTGGTTGATGTATCTAACTAGAGCTCCATGCATTCCAAGTGTATGAATTTGTTTGTGTCCTAACATGGAATTGGTGATCTATTTTAAGCTCAGACTTGAGCTCTTCTGGCCCCTGATTTCAGTACCACACTTTTAATGAGATTAAGCCAGCAATCTCCCATTTTACAGAAAAGTTCCGCTGGGGAAATGACTTTGGCCTATCTTCCCACTGCTGCTTCAAAGAAAAACAGCATCTTCCACTTTCTATACTGAACTGTCCTGATGTAAGCCATTGCTTTGTATTGATAAAAGGCCTTTATTACCTGATGAACCCAAAGAAATTGAGGTTGTAGCAATATGAAAAATGACTACTGGGAAGATAAAATGCCCAAAGCCACATGCTGAGAGACAGGCTTGTGTAACAGTTGGATATTAATGTGAAATACGTTTTTAAAAAATTAATATAGTTTATTAATTTTGTTATTCAGAAATATGCTACCAACCAGTACTTTTAATAATAATTGGTTCTTTGCACAGTCATGAAAACATTGTACAGAGGGAGATAAACAGGGAATCTGGAACACTTAAGAACATAACTAGCAACAATATAATAAATGTTATATTGAAACTGCAAAGAGGTTCTTAGTTTATTTGCACTTCTTGCCCACCTGGGAGTGGCAAAAGATACTCAGATTCACTTAAGAATTTACAGAATCTTGCTAGAAATTTGCTAAGAGGCTTTTGACTATTTGCATACAAAGTGGTCTCTCTGGGTTACCAGGGCTGCATTATAGTATCAGACAGTGCCCAAAGCACATGGAGGGGTTGATGTCAGTGGTTTGAAAGCTGTTAGAGGCTTGGAGTTCCCCCAAACTCTTTTATCAGGAAGCTGGGGGTATAGCACAGTCTATGACTTGGTTCCTCTTGACTTCCGATAGCTGGAGACTCACAGAGGGGTAGGCAGAATGCAGTGAGATGGCAACACTGAGAGCATGTAGAAGAAAACAGTGGCAGTAGCAGTGGGCACGAATACAACGGAGGAGAGGGAGAGGAGAGGAGAGGAGAGGAGAGGAGAGGGCCTCGTGTTACCTGCTCATCTCCTTTTATCAATGCATGTCTGAGATTAGTGGGCCTTTGGACATAGATCAGCCAATCAGAATGGCACTTTGCCAATTCTGACCATATTAGGTGAAATTAGGGCTTTTGTTTTCCCTTTGTGTGGTTGCTTCTCCCAGCAAAAAAGGTGGGGGAGCAGGGGAACACGTCTGAGCAAGCCAGGACATGTTCAAGCCTATTCAGACTCACCATGACAGCTTGGGATATCTGTAAGATTGAAGGTAACTCCCCATAGGGAGAAGCATGTTTCAGAGACACTGCTAGGTCCATAAAGTAAACACACAGATAAAATAACAGGAATAAGAGTGAAAGGAATGCGGAGGTCATTCAATAGTTTACTTAGACCCTTAAACAAAGTAATCTACAGGTACTAGGAACAGGGTGTGTGATATGGTGTAAGTAGCCAATACATGTGTGGAACAAGCCGTGCGCTGTTTTTTAATGGACCAGTCACAACATGCCACAATGTACTGACTGCTTTGTGAACAGAACTCAAAAAAGTATACGAGATGTAAGTTATACAATAAATGTCTTCACTTGGGATTTTGCAGAGTCCATGCCTCAGTTGTCACAAATGGTGGCCTGAAGCAAATCAGGTGAGATTTGATAGGGTCTTAATAAACTGCGGCCCAAGAGCAGATGGTGACAAATCCAGCTAAGCAATATAACAGCGGACCAGAGAGCTGTTTCATCATGCAACACTTACAAACACCTCTATGGTACTTCGAGGGAGAGGTGAGCAGCTGGGGACTGTAAGTAATCATGAGTCATCAAATGACCAAAGAAGAGATTTATATTTTGAACGTTTTTAAGAATATCTTGAAAAGAGGGGGTATCAAATAAGATGAGCAAAAGATTTCTATGCTCTTAGTATGGCTACATACTGCAACAGAAAATGCCTTCTCTTTAGAAAAGACTTGGCAAAAAATGGGGGAGAAAGCCCTTATAGACTTCAGGAGTCTTTGTTTACACCTTGGAAGCTGTTAAAAGACTTATTAACACATCAAAATAAGGTCGCAAGGCTGCTACTGCAGCTGCTTCTCCTGGGAATCCTGAAGGGGAAAAGCATGGTTGTGTCACAGACTTTGGCACCCCCTATGAATGTTTTTGAATGTCATGGGGCTGGTCCACTGAGCACAAACACATCTACGGACAATCGTGGGGTCTGACCCTCTGTTTCCTTGTGGCTTAAGGGTGGCTATTGCCTGCGGCTGGCTCTCAGCCGGCTGCTGCCGTGAACTCATACTGACCACCCAGACCACCCAGAGCTGCAAACCCGCTTGTACGGGATGCAACCTCAAAACTGTGTGTTCTGACACCACCCCTTGTCCTGCTGTTCGGTGAGGCTCTGCTGTCCTGCACAAGCAATATGGAGGACAAGAAGAAGCTGGAGGCAAAGAAAACCAAGCTAGCCCGGTTTTAGGCAGAGGAAGGCCTCACTCTTCATGCTGACGTAAGGAACTTGCTCAGCAGGCTTTAAGTCAAGTCCTGGATGTGAAAAACCCCACTCTTTCCTTTCCTCTATTTAACAAATGAATGCAGAACCACTTTAAAAAAAATTGTAAATCAGTTAGGATGCAATTGGTAAATAGGTATAAAATGAGACTGCTATTTTTCGTAGTTGCTATCTTGGGTGGTGTGTGTGATTGTGAATGTGGTACCTGTGCTGGTTTCAACTAATTGGAGGATTTGAATGAGAAATTAGATGAGAGGAAAACACTGTTGATACTACTTCACTTATAGCATTACTGAGAAAGAAAAAAAAAAAATTGTTTAAGAGATATAACCCAAACATAGATAAGTTCTATGGCTTGAGACTGCTTCAGACAGCTTTGGGCTGTGGCAGCTTTGCATGGCTCTTTCTCCCGGCCTTTTGTAGCTGAATCTGAGTAATTCCACTAACTTCTTTCCTGCTGCTAATCTCCCTGGCTGATCTACCTTCGCCTATCTGCTGCATAAAACAGATGGTGAGATAAGATTGGCGAAAGGAGGAAGGTGGTAGGGGTGCTTGGTTGGCCCTCTTAGGGATTCTGATCTCTGGGAGGGGTGTGGTGTTTCTGTATTAACTTTTTACTGTATATATCTGTAAATATCTGATATATATTGTAAATATCTGCTTGTATATTGTGCAAAGCTATAAATATTAACTTCCAGCTGACTGAGTCCTAGCCTGGGTTATTTAAAAGGGGGAGGGGTGGGGGGGTGGGCAGGGAGATGGCAGGTAACTCCCAAACCACCACAGTACCACAGAGAGGGTGGCATTTTGAGTACTTTTGATGTGTGGAATGAACTCCAAAACTCATGCAGAGTTATGAAGTAAGTATGCTTTATTACAGCACTGGGTGAGGTAGAATCACTCCATGCTGGCACAAGCCACAATTTATGTTACAAGAGCATGCATATTCTTAATAAGGGGCAGGATTATTACAGTTATTTCTTGGCGTTCATTAACATAGGTGTTTTCCCATTCTCTGCCCCGTTTTCAACCCCTCAGATGGTCTTGAATGGAAGATTTCCTCACAGGGTTTTTTTTCATCTTTGGTGAGCAGGCCCCTCTTAAGCCAGGATATTTCTACTTCTCCTTTATCTCCTTCCTGCTTTCCTTGGTCACTGCAGGCCTGTGCCTTTACAAGATTGCAAATCACATATCTCTAACTAGTAACTGCAGTGGTTGCTGTTTGCATATTATCAACTGACTACTATAAACAAACATTTCTACAAAGTTTGCTACAGACATCCTCAAAAATGTGCATCTGGTCATTAAGGCCCTTTACCAGCACTCTTTGATTTTTGTTTTATCACTTTTTTATGGTAATTCATAGTAATTGTGTTGTTAAGTGTTTAAAGTGCCACCGTTTGTTTTATCTCTTGTTTGTCCTTGCTTTATGTAAAAGAAGCAGAGATTAAAAAAACAGAGAGAGAAAACAGTGGAGAGGGGGAAAGCAGTGAGTAGTTTCCTCAGGCAGGGGAGGGGGAAACTGCTTGCAGACTCGGTCCTCCTGACAAGATGTATTAAAACTGTAACTATTTTGCTGTATTGAAATTGTTGGACAAAAGGAAAGAAGTTTCTGCAGAAGCTAATCAGGCAATGTTAAACATGAAAGGTCTGCTTTACCTTCTGTTTTGTTAAAGTTTTTTTGGTTTTGTTTAAGCTTTTCTAAACTCTGCCTGTGAGGGGAAGGGCTGAAAAGCTGAAGCTAGTGTTGACTATCCCAACAAAATCATTAAAAGCTTGAGATACATAATAAAACTGTAAAAAAACTATTTTTGTTGAAAGAGCTGATTAAATTTAAAGATTTTGGCCAGAAGGAAAAGGATATTTTTCTTAAAATTAAAAAAAAATGTAAGTGGGAAATGAGCTTTATATTTACCAAACTCTCAAAAAATTATTAATTAAGGAACAGTTAAAACAATTGGATACTGTGATGAACTTTGAACACGGAAGTATAATATTAAAGTATAGAAGAAATAGCCACTGAATAGTAAATTTTATTTTAAGGAATTTAAAGATATTAAGCAATTTGTGTGGGATTTATTAAAAAAAATCTAAAAATAGGTTTTTCTGTCTGTCTTGCCTCATGAGAATTCACATTTGAATGCAAAAGCCTTACAATGGGCAAGAAAATCAGTTACCTGAACAGTGTTTCTTTAAGGGTTTAAGATCAACCCTGCAGTTTTGGAAATTGCACTTAGAACTTAAGGTCGGGAAACTGAAGCGCAAGTAAACTTTCTGAAACTAAAATAGATCTTGAGTCAGTCTCTTGCAGCAGCAAGCAATTCACTTGGAAACAGAAGAAACTGAATGCAAAATTCTTTCTCAGAGGGTGATGGTAACAGAACCTGAGAGCTTTCCTGGAATTGACAGGATGGTGATACGAACTGAATTTCTCTGCTTGCCTTAGCACACAAATGAGCAGCAGCTCACATATATCGTCTGTCCTGTGCAGTCACTATCACATAATTAACATTATAAATCCAGTTTCCTTCCATTGTGGTATGACTGCCTGAACGACCATAGAACTTGGAATGCAAAAAATGTATGGAGTCACCACTAACAGCTGGAGGAAAAGCAAACTACATCTACTGAAAGCTGCCCAACCACCGGTTAAGGCCACTATGCTTTGTCAAAGCACATCAAAAGGGTGACACTGATCCAGTAACAGATTAGATGATGTTGCGGCCACAGATAGCAGAAAGCATATCAAAGGGATAAGCTTTAGCCTGAAATAATAGAAACACCATTAGAAACAGCATTTTAAGTAATTAGTAACTTAGAGATTTGTCAAGGAATAAAGATATAGGTAGCATTTAATGTTCGCATATATCCTTTTCAGATGGCAAAAAGTTTTCTCTGGAGTACCTGTGGTCATTCCCTCATATTGAGTAATGCAACAGGTTGATAAATTTGAAAACTGATTGGCAATTGCATGTACCTTATAAATCATAAGCCAGTGAACAAGTAAATAAATTGAATCATATCATAATAGCCAAAATTGCATTACTTAGAGTGCAAGGAACAAAAAAGGAATTAAGTTAATTTTGAAATATTTTGTGGGTTTTCAATTGGGGAATTTTAGTCTACAAAATTATGTTGTCTTTCAGGAAAACAATAGGAGAAAACTGATAAAATTGTCCTAGGAACCAGAGCTAAAGAACCATCTTGTTCACCTTTAGCCCTGGCGACTAAGTTCTGTTAAGAATTTTACAGGTAACCTGGGATGAGAAGTGTAGCAGACCCTACCAGATGCTATGAAACAATCTACAGTGCAATCAAGACAAGAACAATAAGCAGGAACATATCACCCTGAATGGAAAAAGCTGAAGATATGGAAATGACTATTTAACTAAGGCACTTTAATGAAGTAGGAAAGGGAAAGGAAAAGGGCTGCCACCACAAACCCAATACATCCTGGAATCCTGGTATTTCTGGGACAGTGGGTTGTATTCTGTCTGAGGGTGGTGATTTCTCTTCCTATGTTGTGTCAGGTCAAGCATCTCAGAAGAAGGTTTCGGGCATTATAGTCCATGATGATGTTGCCATAGTGGTGATGCCCATCAGTTGTTTTGTGTTCCACCAATGTCAAGGCAGTAAACATCTTGCCAACAAAGCCAGAACAGGTGAAACTTGCTGATTTTAGGTCTGCTTCCATAGCATCTCCTGCAAATAATTTGTGAGGATGCCATACTGGATGGCCCCAGAAGTGATTTTTAGCCATGTATGAAGGGCAGTATGCTGGCAAAGTAGATGTTTAGTCTCTTGGAATTACCAGTATTGAGTTAGCAGAAAGGAAAGCTACTTAGTTTAATATGAATAAAATGAGTGCCTTATATCACATAGGGCAGCCAGTGTTGGGAGTAATCAGTCCATTCCTAGTATGTCTGTCAGTGTCAGTAGCCAAAGCAGTAGAGTTACTATATGCACAGCATCACTGAGGTCAAAACGGGAAAATACAGTCCCTTATATTCACCTCATGCCTCATGGTTGGGATCTGTGATGGCACACAGAACAAGAGTGACGTAAGGAAAAGAAATGCAAAGGTAGTGTGGATAGAATCAACTCTAGCTAACTCTAACAACGTTAAACCTAACAACAAACTCAAATTCAGCTAACTCTACATAACATCATCACATAATAGTCTGAACAAGCTCTGCATTTACAACCTTATAACAATTAACAACAGTCATTAAACAGTTAAACACTCCACTTAAAGGGATTTACACTTTCAGATTGGGGGACAGGATCAGGTGAAGAAGAGGAGGAATCAGACGAGGATCAGTTGCACATTGAACATAGTTTACATATGAAACGTAAACCAAGGCATAAATTGGGACAAAAAAAAGCAAATCCTAAGACACTCACAAGAACAGACAACAAGGCTAAACATAGGTAAAGAGCAGCAATAAGTTCATCTAAATATTCCATTTTAACAATATAAAAAGAAAGAGACATGGCCTTTGAGCTTCCGGCAGTCAGCTATTATGGCCCCCTGGAGTCAGGATCAACATACGCAGCAGGAATAAGGTTTTCCACACCTCCTTCAGCCAAGTGTGCATGTCACCTGAGTCTAGAAACTTTGGTCCCAAATTTGGGTAAAGATAAATACACAGTAACTTTTAAAATTGGCTATTGGTTAATATTGTGACTCCTACCCACCACATTGTGCACAGCTTGAACATACTCCTCAAAACACCATTATATATATATATATATGGTATAATAGCTTTTATTTTGTATAATTGTTCTGATATTACATAATTGTTTTACCTTCTGTTATTATCAACAGTATCAATCAAAAAGCTAGGCTGATGGCTAAGCAGATCAACTAATGAAATTGTTTTGGTTTACTATTACTAAAGATTCTGTTAGACATGCAATTTTATATTGGCCATGGTTGCAGAAA
>VWZI01008206.1:70663-88163 GCA_013396835.1 Psilopogon haemacephalus
ATTGCTCATTGTCTACTGTTGCTTGCCATGCCTTTCAATGTATTAATTCCATAGATGAAACCATAGATTACAATTTATCACTGTAATCGATGGACAGAAATTCTATTGTTATTGTACCCACATTTTATCTGTGAATGTAATGGCTGGATAAGGTTTTCAGTGTAATAACGGAAAGTTAAAGGGAAGGGATTAGAGAAAGGAAGTAGAAATCCCTACCCATGGAACCTTGGAAAGTGGGAAGGTAGCCACTATGTAAATGATAAAGAAAGTTATTATATAAGTGATAAAAAGAAAGGGGGGGGGGGTGTAGTATGATTATCTAAGATACAAGATAGCTACTTTTCTGTTGTATTCCAAGCACAGTGGTGTTTCTTAGCATTACATCACTAAGGGCATCACTAAGGGTTTTTGCTCACCTATGGGCCCCTGTGTGACAGGACGCATAAATTAACCTGGAGCTGTGATATATCAAGGTAATCGAGCATCAGGTGGAGACGCCCACTAAACATTGCATGATGCCTTGCTGTCTCAAAGTAAGGATTATCTTCCACCACTGCGTGCTACAGTGCATTCAAATAGTAATAAATAAAACAACTGGACACATTTTTTTTAATTAAAAAAAATAAAGAAGGGGAGATACGGGGAGAAGCATGTTTCAGAGACGCTGCTAGGTCCCTAAAGTAAACATGTAGATAAGATAACAGGAATAAGAATGGAAGGAATGCAGGGGCCATTTGAGAGTTTACTTAGACCCTTAAACAGAGTAATCTACAGGCACTAGGAATAGGGTGTGCGATATGGTATAAGTAGCCACAATACGTGTGTGGAACAAGCCATGGGCTGTTTTTTAATGGACCAATCACAGTGTACTGACTGGTATATAAGAGATGTAAGTTACACAATAAATGCCTTCACTTGGGATTTTGCAGGGTCCATGCCTCAATTGTCGCAACTCCCCAATGACATCTGAACTTTTCTGGTGTTTTAACACTGCTAAAAGAAGTTTTCTCAGGTTTAACAAGGAAATTTGGCAGAGACTTTGCTATGTATAAGCCACCACATCTGGTAGTTTCCTTCTGTTTTATTCTTTCTTCTGCAAAGAAGAATCATACAACTTTGAGTGACTGTTTCTGTATGTCCTGCAATAAGTTAATGGGGACTTATGGTGTCTGTGCTTGCAGCCCAGAAGGCAGCTCTGTGCAGGGCTGCATCCAAAGCAGGGTGAGGGAATCCTGACCCTCTGCTCTGCTCTGGTGAGTGCCCACCTGCAGTACTGTGTCCACTTCTAGTGCCCCTAGCATAAGAGGAATATGGAGCTGCTGAAGTGGCTCCACAGGAGGCCATGAAAACATCAGAGGGCTGGAGAAGCTCTCCTCTGGGGACAGGCTGAGAGAGGTAGGACTGTTCAGCCTGGAGAGGAGAAATCTCTGGGGAGACCTTAGAGCAGCCTTACAGTACCTGAAGAGAGCTAAAGGAGAGCTGGGGAGGGAGTCTTCACAAGGGTTAGTAGTGATAGAACAAGAGGCAATGGATTGACGCTTGAGAAGGTCATGTGTAGACTGGAGATTAGGAAGGAATTCTTTGCAGTGAGACTGCTGAGACATTGGAACAGGTTGCCTGTGGAAGTGGCAGATGTCCCGTTCCTGGAGGTGTTGAAGGCCAGGCCGGATGAGGCAAGCTGCTCTAGTGGAAGATGTCCCTGCCCATGGCAGAGAGGTTAGAACCAGATGATCTTTACGGTCCCTTCCGACCTAGGCTATTCTGTGAATCTATTAATAGGATGGCTATATTACAGCCATCCCAGCACTCTAGATATCTTGTAAACAAGGACATATGTGATACTTGTACCTTAATGTGACATCTTTTTTTCACATTGTATATTTCCTGTTTGAACTGCAAGCTTCATCATAGTCACTTCATTCTGTATGTCACCGTGTACCAATAACGATCCATGAGTGTTGCTCTGCAGGGGTCATGCAATTAGACTGTAATTGAGCAGCTGCAAATCCATGAGAGGCTGGAGAAGTACTATCTGAAAATGGATCAGGACAAAGCAATGTGCAATTGTTTCCCTTGACTGGAAATGGCCTTGCATTGTTTGGAGCAATAATCCATGCCCTGACACATACCAAGGACATTGGAGCTAATGCAAATCAGTATTAAACCCCAGGTTCCTTGTAAGATTATTTTGCATATTATGTGTGACTAGAGAAAAATCATTTTAATACTGCTTCAGAGCCATAGAGTTTAGTTATCAACTTTTGTAAGGCTGTTGTGCATAGGGTTTGGATTTAGGTTGGACGTGTGGAAAAATTTCTTCCCAGTTGTCAAGGCCTGGCCCAGGATGCACAGGGCAGTGGTGGAGACCTCATGCCTAGAGGTATGTCAAAGCTGTGGAGATGTGGTGCTGACAGTCACAGTTTAGTGGTGACCTGGCTGTCCTGAGTTAATGACTATATTTGAGTGTAAAGGAGTTTTCCAGCCTAAATAATTCTGTGATTCTATAGTTCTCTTTCCTTCTGAGATGATAAACTTCAAATGCATCATGAAATATGTTCATTGCATTTGAGTACAATGAAAGACATCATCTCACCAAAAATCTGGAGGGTTTAGGATGAACTGGCCAAAATCAACCAACAATGAAAATATCTTCTGAATTACCTGGGGGGGGGGAAAAAAAAAGAAGCTACTTCTGCTTTGATAAAATACTAGCAAGCTGAATTTCAAGTTCCACTTCTTCCAGCTGCCTCAGGCTTTCATTGAAGGGAGGGAGATTTTCTTAGGACCGTAGTGTTTGGCACTGATGCAGAAGCAATCTAAGACTCTGCTTCCATGGTTGTGTCAATTAGTTATGAGAGCAAATCATTACAAGTGAGAATTACTGAGGCTTAATATTCCATCACTACAGACATCTACAATTACAGGTGTAGGGCAGGTCGCTGCTACTAAAACACAGAGCTATTGTAATAAGAACCCCTGTGGAGACAGGCTGAGAGTGTTGGGGCTGTTCAGGCTGGAGAAGAAAAGGCTCCAGCGAGACCCTAGAGCAGCCTTTCAGTATGTGAAGGGGGCCTACAGGAAGTCTACTGGGAAGGGACTTTTGACAAGGGGTTATAGTTACATGATGAAAGGGAATGGATTGATGCTTGACAAGGACAGATTTAAACCTGAGATGAGGAAGAAATTCTTTGCAGTGAGGGTGGTGAGACACTGGAAAAGGTTGCCTGGGGAGGTTGTGAATGCCCCTTCCCTGGAGGTGTTGAAGGCCAGTTTGGATGAGGCCTTGAGCCTTGAGCAAGGTGCTCTAGTGGAAGGTGTCTCTGCCCATGATAGGAGGGTTGGAACTAGATGATCTTCAAGGTTCTTTCAAACCCTAACCATTCTGTCAATCTAAGTAAAGAGCCTGAGTGGAGATAAACAAGTCAAAGGAAAGCCTTGCTCATCCCAACCTATCAAACTTACAAAGAATAAAGCTAATTTACGAGAGTTTCCCTTCTTCTGTTTACTACAGTAGTCAAAATATGCACATGTGAGCAGTTACATTGTTGAAAGTCCTGATTAGAGCTCATTGAAAGAAAGAGTGCAGTGAAAACACTTCCTTGAAAGTTTTTTTTGTTACTATGTTGTTTGCAGAACTTAGCAGAGGATATTTTGTGCTCAGTGAGCAATGTTGTTTTATAGCCAGGCCTCCATAGACACTTACAAGGGACAATTTTATCAAAGGAATAATCTGAAGGTGTATTGTCCAAAGCCAGATATCTTTTATTTCTTAAGCCGTGGAATAGCTTCAGATGCATGAGCCTTTGGCAGGTCAAAACCTGAGTGAAAGAAAGCAAAGGAACAAAAGCATTTAATAACTCATTTTATATAAATGAGAAGCACCTACAGCAGTTATCTGACTTTTTAGCCTCTTGCCACACATACAGGACACCTCTTTGGAGTGGTGGATCATATTGGGTCATCTTGAACACGTCCCTGGAGGTGTTCAAGGCCAGGTTAGATGAGGCCTTGGGTGACCTGTTCTAGTGGGAGTTGTCCCTGCTTATGGTGGGGAGTTGGAACTGGATGATCTTTGAGGTCCCTTCCAGCATAAACCATTCTATGATTCTATGATAATTTCACTTCACAGAATCCCAATGTGTGGAGTGTTGGGAGGAACCTTTGGAGATCACCTAGTCCAACCCCCCTGCTAGAGCAGGGTCACTCACAGCAGGTTTCCCAGGATCAGAATGTCAGAGCAAGTTTGGAATCTGTCCAGAGAATGAGACTCCACAACTTCCCTGGGCAGCCTGAGCCAAGGCTCCAGCACCCTCACAGGATAGATTTTTTTTCTTTAAGTGAAAACTCCTGGGTTCCAGTTTGTCCCTGTTGCCTCTTATTCTGTCACTGGGCACCACTGAGAAGAGCCCAGACCCATTCTCATGACCCCCACCCTACAGATATTTGTATGCATTGATCAGATCCTCTCTCAGGCTGCTCTTTTGCAGGCTCAAGAGCCCCAGGGCTCTCAGCCTTTCCTTTAAGGAAAGCCTTTCACTTTAAGTCTTAGAGCAGAAATGAGAAACAAAATTATAATGAATAAAAAAACAATAACACATGTTAAATATATAACCATGGTCTTTGAATAGAAGTTTTGGCAAGGGTCAAGAACACTGCTCTTTGGCAATATAATGCGTACCAATGGGGTGGAATAGCTCATTTGATTACTAATATTTTCTGACTTACTGAAAGCATCAAAACCAGCATTGATCGCTATCTCAGTAAGATTAAAACCAGCCCAAGAAATAATATACTTGCCAAAATTCCAAAACATCCTTTCAGTCTTCCTCCATGCCAAGTCCCATAGAAAAATACAAATTTTGGCCACAACACATCTATGTAAAAACCACATTGTTAAAGAAGAAATGATCGAGTGTAGCAGCCAGGTCAGCTTCATTTTTAACTTCTAGGACTAATTAGCAATCAAACAAATGTAATTTAACCTCCACCCCATGTTGGGTAAACCAATTAAAAATAATGTGGTGGTTCAGCAGTTACCCACTCCCCCACACTTTGAAATAACCCAGGCTGGAATAACCCAGTCAGCTGGAAATTAATAAATGAAGCTTTATATTTAGAGCTTTGCACAATATACAAGCAGATATTTACAATATGTATCATATATTTACAGAAATATACAGTAAAAAGGTAATACAGAAACACCACAGCCCTCTCAGCGATCAAAGTCCCTAAGAGGAGGTTTTAACCACCCCTACCACCTTCCCCCTCCCCAGTCTTATCTCACTATCTATTTTATGCAGCAGATAGGCAAAGGTAGATCGGCCAGGGGGATTAGCAGCAGGAAAGAAGTACTTGAAATTATTTAGATCCAGCTACAAAAGACATGGAGAAAGAGTCATGCAAAAGCAGCCACAGCAAAGCCATCTGACTTATCTTTGTTTGGGTTACAACTCTTAAACAATTTTTTTTTTCTTTCTCAGTAAACCTACAAGTGAAGTAGCATCCTCAGTGTTTTCATTTCTCAGCCTATAGTCTGATTTCTCATTCAAATCCTCCAATTAGTTCAATCCAGCACACTTCCTCACTGAGATGCTTCAGTCTCTACAACATCTTTGTAGCTTGACTCTCTGCAGTAGTTTCTTGTCTCTGTTGAACGTAGCATCCCAGCATTGGACCCTGTACTCTAGATGTGGCCTCAGTAAGGGAGAGTAGAGGTAGAAAGGCACTTCTTGTCTGAAACTCTAAAGCCAACATGATAAGAAGTCAGTGCAATTCAAAGCTTACCAATAAGAATGTTGAGAACATTTTGTCAGTACCGTGATTCTAAACAAATACTTCCAACATATTTCTGCCTAGCCTTGCTTCCTCTGCCTTGTTTATCTGTTTAATGGACTCTGCTAATTTCTTTCCCATGGGATCCTGGGGAGCATTCTTGTGGTAGCAGGATATGGACATCAGTTTATATGCAATTAAAGATTTCCTTAATGATAGTCTCTCCTTTTCTGCAGATCTGCTCCTACCTTTGGTGCCTAGTCAACAATGTATTATCGGTTACCAGGCCACTTTCTTTTTTAAATTAAGCTCACAGGAAGGTTTTATTCCTCTGCCTGGGATGATCTTTAGTGCCCCAGATTTAATTTCTTCTTATATTCCCTGCAGTAACAAGTAGCAAAGAGAGATTTTAACTAATAAAATGTATTTGAACATTGGAAGCATCAAGAACTTGGCAGGAAAATATATGGAAGTGAATTAATACATTGAAAAACAACAACCAAACACTATAGACTGTAGTCCTGAGCAATTTGTGAATGGTGGTGGTTTGTGAACTTTGTTGGCTTTTAAGAGAGGGATGAGGGATGGAAAGGCAGAAGCAGAAGCAGTGTAGCTTCTTTTGTCTGTTCTTTCTCCTCTGTCTCAGCAATCAAAGCCATCAGGTCTTCCTATGCAGGAAATCCCTCTAGAGTCAGCTCTTCATGCAGGGGCAGGCATAGGTGAACAGGGCTGTTCTTTCTCTTTGATTTAACTCCAAAATTAACTATCCTGCAAAATGAAGGGGTGATCAAAAAGGGAATGCAGATTCATCTCCAGTTCCCATTTTGCGCTTGATTAGTCTGCAGGAAGCTGAGGGAGACCTCATTGCTCTCTACAACTACTTGAAAGGAGGTTGTAGTGATGTGGGTATTGGCCTTTTCTCCTTAGTATCAAGTGACAGAATGAAAGAAAATGACCTCATACTGTTCCAGGGGAGGTTTAAGCTGGAAATTAGGAAAAAATGTCTTCACTGCAGGAGTGGTTAGGTGTTGGAACAGCCTGCCCAGGGAGGTGGTGGAGTCCCTGTTCCTGGAGGTGTCAAAAACAACTGTAGACATGGCACTTGGGAACATGGTTGAATGGTCATGGTAGCGTTGGGTTGATGGTTGGACTTGAAGATCTTAGAGAGCTTTTACTACAGAAACAATTCTGTGGTTCCATGATTCTTCCATCTGCAAACCAGGATAGAATGATGGAATATAATTTAAAATGATGCCAAGCTGTTACTTTCAACCTGTGCCTTCACAGTCCCATTTGGGCTGAGAAGCCCAAAGAAATTATAAAGAAATCTGAAGACAGGAATTTAAAAATATGGGTCCCAAATTCAACCGCTTAATTTTGCTGCTTTGCTTAAACTATACCAGGAACTTTGGAAACATGAGTGCTCATTCAGAGTGGAATCTATCACAATGTTCAGGGTCAAAGAGATTTTTTGCAACACTGAATTTTACTTTGATATTCCAGTGAGTCTTGTATCCCTTTTCTTTTACCCAAAGAGGGAGGTTCCATTCAACTGAGGTGATGTCACCTTCTTAACATTGTCTTTTGGAAGCTGAATGTGCTTTGAAACCAACTCTTTATTTTCTCACAGAAACCATCCTAAAATGTTAAACTGCTTACAGTTTTTGTACGATTGTTATAACTGAACCCTTCATTCATTATTTTATGTATCAGTTATTGGTTATTATCTTATGTACTGTGTGGTGCAACAGGATGAGCACGAATATAAGAAACATCTGCATTCCTGTCATAAAAGTACTTTTTAATCTCAGGAAAAGCTTCACAGTGGAAGAAAGCTGTTGGGTTTATCAGGTACCACTTCCAAATCTAACAGCAGACATCCCTTTGTCTTGGTGCTTGCCTGCCTTTGAGAGAAAGACCATCCTATGCTCACAGCAAGATGTGCTTTTTTGGTAATTCGCAGCAAAAACAAATTCTGGAGTACCTGGTGGCACAGAATGAGGGGGCTGAGGCTGGCAGGAGTGAGTGGTGGTTGTTTACTTGGGATAGAAAGGCTTCAATGAGGTGCAAACCTCATCTAACAGTAGGAATACTTGTTACGTTAACAAGATTTACTGACAGACTCCATCTGTGCCTTCCCACCAAACAAGGTCACTCAGTTAGATCCTAAGAAGCCTAATGAGCAAAGTGCCAAGTCTCCGGAGTGATAATGGAGGTTTGCTCTGCCTTACACCTCAGGTACTTGCAATATTTTTAGTACTGGAAAATAAAATGAGGTAGAGGAAAAAAAGGTCATAATTTTTACCAGCCCAATCCACCTTGAGAAATATCAGTGTGTATCTGCCTCTGTCTGAATGTACCTGGACTTTAGATTTCTTTTTCTTTCTTTTTCTGGTGATTCACAGTTTACTGGTCTCTTTCACTTCAGATTGGCCCTTGAGGCACTTCACTGCCTTCATCTTGGCCATTTATTTAACATCTGCATCTTGGTTACAGAAACAAAAACTTCAGTCTGGCAACAACATGTCTGCACCTTTCAGATGACTGTAGCAGCAAGTGGAGTTGTGGGGGGGTCATCTTTTCTGGAGACATTCCAAACCCATGAATGGATGCATTCATGTGTGACCTGCTCTAGGTCTGGGTGTTGGACTCCATCTTTTGAGGTCCCTCCCAACCCCTGACACTGTGTGGTTGTGTGATTCTGTGAAATAGTCCCTCATATACATGAGAACTGTTGTGGGGCTTATCCACCTGGAGTAATGCATAAAGATGTTTCAGCCCTTCTAGAAGCGGCATTTGTTAGGGGCGTTGCTATAGCTAAAAGGGACCCGACCCAAACCTCTCGTATCTAAAAGCTTGCCTGTTTTTTTATTTTCTTCTTTCAACTGCAGAATCAGATAAACTTTACTTACACTCTGCTCTGGATGCATCTCTGCTCTGAGTAGCTTCTCATAGCACAGTATCAGCCCCAATCTTTTCACTTAGAGATGATAAACCAAAGAATAGAGTGGTAACTGGAACTATTTCTCGCCTGCTCCATTTTGGTCAATGACCTCTTTGGAATCCATTCCTGTATATTTCTGCTTCTGTTTTATATTTCTAAGCACAGAGTTTTCATAAGAAAATATTTTCTCAGAGGAAGAGACTACTAAGAACTCTAAGAGCTGTGTGACCTAAGTGTCTGCCTTAACCACGTCATAAAGTCTCAAACCGGTGCCACCTCTGGTCTTCTTGTGATGTCAAACACAAAATTCCCAAAGTTTCTCTTTTCACACTGTAACAGTGTAGAAAAAGGGCAAAAATCCTGGTTGTGTCTTCTGGTGGTGGCACTGGACGGAGCTATGAAACTTCATACGAGCCAAGGAATTGTCCCTCTGTGGGCTGGGGGAGAGGTAACAGCAGATATTTGCATTCAGAGACAAGTTTGCAAGGTTTTGAGAAGCTTTGTATATCTTTTCTTTTGTATTGTGGATTTTCTAAGCTGTCAAGTAGCAAACCAAATATATATTAATACATATTACATATATGTACATAAAATTTTAAACATAAATGCAAATGTCACAGATGTCATTACAGAACTGTAACTAGGTTATGAGTTTGGAGACACTTGAATGCAAATCAGCCAGTCAGTGTGACAGGTCCATGTTAAAGCTGCCTGGGCATTACAGTGTGAAGGGCTACCAAACTGCTGCTAGCTCCTGTATATAAATGCCCTCCTTGTTCAGCTTTTGCATGATGATGCCAGAACTCAAGAGATCTCTTGAAGCATGGGCTATGAGAGGCTTTGCTCCTCAAACCAAAGAAAGTAGCACACGTTTTTGATATGGCATCAAGCCTTCTAGGCTAAAATCTGTGAACTAGCAGCTTGTGTGTTTTGAGTGTCTGACAGGGGCTCCAATATGTCCCAGCATATAGCAGATGTAAGTTTGATAGAAAAATCCTACTGTGTGGTAATGATTGTTTGCAACCTGAAGCCCAAAGATTCTATTTTCTGTTTTCTTTCTGACAATTTAAGACAGCTTGGAAGGGTGGAGGGAGGAATGTCAGCAATCAAAATGATTTTTGTTGTAGTGTGACTGTCAAATGAACATAGATCCCCTCCTGACAAAAACTGTTAGAGGGAACAGAAAGGAGAACAAAAGGATTGTGCAGTTGCTGATCAAGCTGTTTGGCATTTATTTTGTATCATAGAAATCCTAAAAGTGCCTCAAAACCAAGTCTTTTTAAGTGTTGATACAGATAAAACATTTCTTCTTCATTGCATGTGCCCTTTCAGAAAGTTATTGCAGCTCTGACAGGACAAACCTCCAAACTGAACAGTTTGTTAGGTGTCTGAAATCTGTTTTCAGTTCTAGAACACAATTTCTCTTAGAATTTAGTCCTCAAAAGATCATGGAGTCCAACCACCCTGCCAGGGCAGGATCACATAGGGCAGGTCACACAGGAATACATCCAGATGGGTTTTGAATGTCTCCAGAGAAGAAGACCCCTCAGTTTTCTCTTCTCCAAGCTAAAGAGCCCCAGCTCCCTCAGCCCTTCCTCACAAGGGAGATGTTCCACTGCCTTCAGAATCCTTGTGACTCTGCACTGGACTCTTTCAAGCAGTTCCCTGAGGTTCTTGAACTGAGGGGCCCAGAACTGGACACAGTATTCCAGATGTGGCCTCAGTAGGGCAGAGTAAAGGGGTAGGAGAACCTCCCTAGACCTGCTGGACACACTTTTCTTGATGCAACCCAGGATGCCATTTGCCTTCTTGGCCACAAGACCATGTTGCTGGACCCCCAGGTCCCTTTTCCCTATGCTGCTCTCTAACAGGTTGGCCTTCAACCTGTACTGGTCCATGGGGTTGTACTTTCCCAGGTGCAGTCGTTCCACAGGAATTAAAATAATTGCAGCCTATCAAGTTAGGTCTTTTACCCTGATTAAAGATCTGTCTGTACTGAGCAAACACACCAACTAGTCTGTTGACAGATGAAAGATTGTGCAACGTGTCTGAAATCCTTATGATAGTTTCATGTTCTGTAGTACATAGGCACAAATGCCTCTGTTATATCTTCTTACAGTCACAGAAATTAAATACTTTATTAAACACTGATTCATTCTATACATCACACCCTGAAACCTTCAATCAAAGCTATTGATGTGGAATCTGCCTTAAAGTTAATTATTGCTGCACTGCCTTGTACCCGGTTGTGTTTGAAAGCAAGCACTTGAAATCACAGGGAATAAAATTAGAGGACAAAAAAAAAATCTTTGATCATTAAAGGTATATACAGTTAGGTTTGAGTTAGGGCAGATAATTTGCTTGTTTACAATATAATTACCCATTTGACTAAAGGAAAAAGAACCAGAGTTGTAAATTGTTTCACTTTAATTAGCAGTACATAAAGAAATCTGGCATATACAAATATTTGACTGTTGAAAGCTGCAGCACACTGGAATGTTTTGGGTTGGGAGGGGCCTTGAAAGCTCTTTAAGTCCAACCTCCCTGCACTCAACAGGGATATCTTCAACTAGAGAATGTTGGTCAACGTCCCATCCAACCTGACTTGAAATGTCTGGGCAACCTGGGCCAGGCTCTCACCACCTTCAGGGTCTGACATTTCTTCCTTTATCTGCTTTAAATCTCCCTCTTTTAGTTTAAAACCATCACCTCTTGTCCTGTCACAACAGGCCCTGCTAAAGAGTCTGTCCCCAACTTCTTGTTTGGCCCCTTTAAGCACTGAGATTCAGGCCACCAGAAAGTCTCCTGGAGCCTTCTCTTCACCAGACTGAGCAACCTCAACTCTCTCAGCCTGGCCTTACAGCAGAGGACTTCCAGCCCTAGGATCTAGAAACTGTAACACCAGATCCTAAGAATGGCAAATAATGCAAGTAGTTAAAGGTTGCTGCATTTCCATTTTGCTAGCTCGGGTGATTGAAAAAACACCTTCCGCAGCAGACCTTGATAAAATCACTTTTCTGTACCTTTGTTTCACACCTGGAATTCTAAATTCAAGAAAATGATGTATCAAAAACCCCTGAAATCCTGCAAGGAAAGAAAAAGGAGACAAAGAAAGAAACACATTAGAATACAGCAAGAAAAGAACCACCTAGGAAACATCTGTGATGAAAATTATTATAATGAAGAGCGTTACTCATTTCTCAGCTACCTGTTTCAAACACAGTGGGATTAAGAAACTGGTGTTAAAAATATTGAAGTCATGATGAGTTTGGGACATATCAAAAAACGGAAAGAGCTGAGCTAAATATATGAATTACACACTGTAGAGGTGTCCTTCTAAATAAATTTTCCTCAAACAGAAGAAAAAAAAAATTATTCACAAGTATTAAAAAGCAACAGATTTTAAATGTCTGCAGACATTTTTACAAAGCATATAATTGACCTGTGGGACTTGTTGCCACAGGGTAGCACAGAGGCCAAGCATGTAGCAGGATTTAGAAGGACTGGACACTTTTATGAATAATCAGAAGTTATCACGTTACATTAGAGAGCATAAAGTGCTTTTATTGAGGACATAAAGTCCAATGCTTCAGGCCATAAGGCAGCCACTAACTCAGAAGGGTTAGAAAGAAGTGTTTCCAGCTAGCAGGTTATACTCTCGCAGCCACTCCAGGGCTCCTTGGAGCTGCTGCTGTGTTTAGGTTACAATCAAGGGAAGACAAGGTCATCTCCCAGTCCATTATGGCATTGTAGGCTGTGTGTTTCATCTGTGCTCTTACTACTGCTTTTCACAGGGTCCCAGCACTTTGGGGATCGAAAGGCACCTCATGCAGGGTTACTCACAACAGGTTGCCCAGGATCAAAATGTCCAGGTGCGTTTGGAATCTCTCCAGAGAAGGAGACTCCATGACCTCTGCTGCCTACTCCAAG
This sequence comes from Psilopogon haemacephalus, assembly GCA_013396835.1. Taxonomy (NCBI): domain Eukaryota; kingdom Metazoa; phylum Chordata; class Aves; order Piciformes; family Megalaimidae; genus Psilopogon; species Psilopogon haemacephalus. The sequence goes on from VWZI01008206.1 coordinate 83,310, forward strand.
GCTCCACCACCCTCACAGCAATTTTTTTTTTTCCTCATGTTTAGGTGGAACCTCCTAGGTTCCAGTTTCTGTCCATTGTATCTTGTCCCATCACTGTGCACCACTGAAAAGAGCCCAGCCCCATCCTCTTGCCCCCAACCCTTTAGCTATTGATCAGCACTGAGATAGTCCCCTTTCAGACTGCTCTTCCCCAGGCTCAGCAGCCCCAGGTCTCAGCCTTTCCTCTTCACAGAGATGCTCCAGGACCCTCAGCATCTTTGGTGCCTCCATTGGACTCTCTCATTTAGTTTCCTGTCACTTTTGAACTGGGGAGCCAGAACTGGATCCAGTACTCCAAACGTGGCCTAAGCAGAGCAGAGTAGAGGGAAAGGAGAACTTTCCTCAACCAGTTGGCTATACTCTTCTTAGTACACCCCAGATTACCATGAGCCTTCTTGGCAATAAATGCACATTCGCTGTTTCATGGTGACCACTGGCAGCACTCTCAGATCTGTCTCCACAAAGCTGTTTCAAGCAGGTCACCCCCTCGCCTGTAAGGGGTTGTTCCTTCCCAGGTCCAGGACCCTACACTTGCCCTTGTTGAGCTTCATTAGTTTGCTCTCTGTCCAACTCTCCAGCCTAAGTCTCACTGAATGTCAGGTTTCTTTATTAATTTATTCTTTTGTCTCAACACTTTGCTAAGCACAGAGATTTCTTTCAGGTAAAGGCTGAATCTCATGTTTCTTTCTGCTCAGAAAAGGGAAAGCTCTGTGATTTAATCCATAAGCCAGCTGCTGAGTACCTCCTCTTGAAGGAAACCAGGTCTTAAGGCAAGGTAGATGCTGCAGTGTTTGTTTCACTCTTGGCTAAAGGAGCCAGCATCTTGCCTTTTAGGCAAATCCCCTCATTCTTCTCTTAATTCAGCATAACTGATTGTAAAGAATCTATTAGTAAAATTAATATTTCACAGCAGCACTGCAAGGGATATTTTTACCATGCAGCACCACAGCCCCTGTCTCTTGTCTCCTGTGTCAGCCTGTCACTGTGCAATGCCTTCAGATACAGTCAGGCTGATACTAATGAGCTCACCACTCTGTGTTCCTCCATCATGAAGTTCAGTGCTAATGAGCAAAATTCCCAGACTGCACTCACACTCTAAATCAATTTGGCAAGATTGATCAAAATATTCATTAAACCAGTTTGTTCTTCAACTCAGGCTGAACCCTGCAGGCGTAGCTGTCTGGCTTCTCTGTGGTATTGCATGTGAGTCTGTATGTGCACGTATGTGAGTGTGGGAAATTGAAACAAATCAGTGCTTCCTTCTCTTCATCTGATTCAAATAGGACTTTCAGAAGAAAAAGGCCAAAGCTGAACTCTTCTTGCTCTTTTCTCTTCCAGAAGGGGAGACCTTATTGCTCCCTCTGACACCCTGAAAGGAGGTATAAGTGAGGTAGGAGTTGGTCTCTTTTCCCTAGTATCAAGTGATAAAATGAGGAAACGGCCTCAAGCTGCACAGGGAGAGGTTTAGGCTAGATATTAGGAAAACAATTATTTCCTATAGGAGTGGTCAGGCATTGGAACAGGCTGCCCAGGGAGGTAATGGAGTCACTGTCCCTGGAAGTGTTCAAGAAACCTGTGTACATGGCATCTGGTGCATGGTTTAATGGCCATGGTGGTGCTGAGTTGATGGTTGGACTTGATGATCGTAGAGGTCTCTTTCAGCTTTATGATTGTATGATTCTAAGTGCCTAAAAATGTTAAGAAAAATATTCTGCATCCCTCCTCTCACATGCCTGTCTGTAGAAGGCCCCAGAATGACTGACAAAAAGCTGCAAATTGCCATCAAAAGGGCAACAAACGAAACAGGAAGTGGGAATCTGTCAGAGAAAGAGAGACATCTCTGGCCTCACAACCCTGGGGATTGAATAATCTTTGTCTGTCATCTGCTTGTTACATTTCCATGTCTTCTTTCAACAGCATTTCCTCTTTCTCTGTCAGCCTTGATAAGTATAGGTTAGCTCACACTGTCTACTTTTCCACACGCATTTCAAGATAAAACAAAGCCCAAAGGGCCAAGGGTGACATTAGCTGACAAATGCTCAGAGTGCTGGACTCCATTCTCAGAAGGGTCTAGACACAAAATCAGAGCAGCACAAATTGTAGTGAGGCATGAACATGGGCTAGGTTTACAAATCTCTGCTATGATGTTATCTAACCCTCCAAAGGGACAAGAATAATTTGTGCTGATACTAGTTTAAATGCCAGACACCTTGACTAGCCATCTGTTATCTACTTCTGTTCATTTTAAGCACTAAGAGAGGTTGCTGTTGATCTGACTTTGCCATTCATTGACTAGTATCTTCTTTTCAAAGGGCTGAGAGGAAAATTCAAACTTCAGTCTCAGTCTTGTCCAGTTTCAAAAGGTGCCAAATGAAAAATAGGTGCAGCATTGCAGGGAGATATAATAAAAAATGCAGTTTGAAATATTTTCAGTTGGAAAGTATTTTGAAGATGATCAAGATGAAGGTACATTCCTGTGACCATGTGTTGAGATTCCACTCCCATTCCAACACCACTGACTGTCCAGAAATCGCTGGTGTCATCTGCCTCCATTGCTGAACATAATTTTGTGCCTTGGCATCACTGGATTTTCAGATTTTCAGAGCATCATGCCAGCAGCCAGCTAGGATCCAGCTGCTGAGTGCATTTCCAGGCCGGGTAAGTTTTTCTGAAGGAGTAGTAACTGTCCAGTATGGAAGCACTTGGAAACGAACCCACTGTTTAAATCTCAGAATCTCAGCGTGGTGGGGCTTGGAAAGGATCACTGAATCGTAGAATAGTCTGGGCTGGAAGGGACCTCTGAAGGTCATCTAGTCCAACATCCCCTGCAGTCAGCAGAGATATCCTCAGCTAGATCAGGTTGCCCAGAGCCCTGTCAAGCCCCACCTTGAATATCTCCAGGGATGGGGCCTCAACCACCTCACTGGGCAACCTGTTCCAGTGTTGCACCACCCTCGTAGTATAGAACCTGTTCCTAACAGCTAATCTAAATCTTCTCTTCTCTAGTTTGAAGCCATTGTCATTTGTCCTGTCACTGTAAGCCTTCGTAAATAGTCTCTCTTCATCTTTCATATAGGCCCCCTTCAGGTACTGAAAGGTGGTTATTAGGTCTCCTGGGAGCCTCCTCTTCTCCAGGCTGTACAACCCCAGCTCTCTCAGCCTGTCTTTGTAGCAGAGGTGCTCCAGCCCCCTGATCATTTTCATGGTCCTCAACATCACTGTAGACTTCACATCCATTTATTGAGAGGCAAACTCTCAGTGCCTGGAGACCATCCAATCCAACCCCTCTGCTAACATAGGGTCACCCACAGCATGCTTCCCAAGATCACAATATCAAAGGAGTCTCTCCAGAGAAGGAGACCACCTGACCTCTCTGGATAGCCTGGTGCAGAGATATGGCACCCTCAGAAGAAAGATTTTCCTTATGTGCAGTGGAGCAAATCTCCATCTCCAGAGCAGCCCAGGCTCCACCAAGGTAGAAAACTGTAGCTGGTTTGGTTTTGCTTTTTTTCCTTTACAGCACAAAATAACACTCCTGTGGAGCAAAAAAATACCCCACCAAACCAACCCAGTGATACTGTCTAGACAGGTTCTATGGAGGTGAAATTAGGTATTACTAACCAAATACTTGTTTACAGGCACGTCATCTGCTCTTGCAAGCAAAGATCTGCTCTTACCAATTCCCTTTCACAGTGAAAGATGCTGGTTTTAATGTGCTCCCTGCTTGCCTGCTTTTATCTGGCTGGTGAGGTTTATTTCTCTTGGCAGAAACTGTCCCCAGGCATCTATTTGCACAAATAGAGGGAAAAGCAGACGCTGGAACTGTCTGAGTCTGTTCAGTAGATAGGCTTTACTGAGGGACACTGAAATGTCCATGAAAAGAGATGTTTTGTGCAATCAAGATATTAGTATATACTATTACATTTCCCTATCTGTGCAAAACAATGGCTTTCAGGAGAAGAGCTAAAAATCCATGTATTCAATGATTCCAAATGTTTCTACTAAAATCTTTACTGAAAAGTCAAAAAGTGATAATAATCCAAACCATAGTGTTGCCTAAGAACTGATGCAAGCCAGGTTGGTGGTGTGGTTATCGTGGTTTCTGCACTGGATTGCTAATTGCATAGAGAGCAGAGGAAGTTAAACATGCAGTCCCTCCTTTCTCTCATTTGATCTTAACAGGCTGACTTGTTAACTGAAAAACATGCAGGGAAAAGAAAAATATAATGAAAGTTTTCTGTTCCCAGGAGTGAGACCTTTGACTTGGGAGAGACTTCTGACACCCTGCATACTCCTTTTGTAGCTTGTTTTAAGTTACCACATTTTTTTTGGTAGCTTTTCAGCATCTGAGAGGTTATCAGCATTGCTTGAAGACTCTTGTGCTTAGTACAGGTTTTTATTGATGACATTTTGTGCTTAGAATCTTAGTCAGGATGTACAGAAGTTTAATACAGTGACAGAAAATGTTGTGGTGTTCTTGGCCATACGTATGGAGATGTAATGTTCTCTCTCATTTTTCTCCTCTTGCCTCCCACCAGTGCCAGACTGCTGTAGGAGAGTTGCTGCTGCAGCCCATGTCTGAAGGAAAATGCCTTCTTTCTACCCAAAGAAAGGAAATAAAGGGCACTGTATCATGTGGTGGATTTTCAGCTGCCTTCAGCTCATGTTCTGTCTCTTTTTGGAGCACCAGCAAATGTTTCCAATGCACAAACCCTAACACCCAGATATTACAGAATCACAGAATCATAGGGGTTGGAAGGGACCTGCAGAGTCCAACGACCAGGCCAAAGCAGGATCACCTAGGGCAGGTCACAC
>VWZI01008208.1:0-107024 GCA_013396835.1 Psilopogon haemacephalus
GAGGTCTCTTCCAACATAAACCATTCTATGATTCTATGATTCCAGTTTGTATCATAGAATCATAGAATGTCTTATTAATGTTGACTACCAAAAAGAGATTGGCTCCATCCACTTGACAACCACCCCTCAGATATTTGCACACATTGATGAGATCTCCTCTTAGCCTTGTCTTCTCCAGATGGTACCAGGCCTCTCAGTCTTTCTTCATAAGGGAGATACTCAAGTCCCCAAATCATCCTTGTGCCTCTCTGTTGGACTCTCTCCAGCAAGTCCCTCTCTCTCTTGAACTGGGGAGCCCAAAATTGTACAGAGTATTCCAGGTGTGGTGTCATTAGGGCAGAGTAGAAAGGGACAATAACCTCCCTAGGCCTGCTTATTTTGCTTTCTTTTCTCCCTGTACCATGCAGTAATTTCTCCTTATTAAGGCAATATATTTCAGATGAAATGCAATTTGTACACAATATAAAGTGTCTTAAAATATTGCTACTTCTTGGAGGTTTTCAGTGAGACTGGAAGATGCAGAGGAAGAAATTAAACTGAAAAATTGTTGTGTGCCATTTGTAGTAGGAAAAGAATGATGCTGAGTTCAGCAGGTATGTATTATACATACACAGGGACAGATTTATATATTAATTTTGACATTTTTAGAGTTGAGATTAATTTAGAAAGCTGTGTTCTCAGACTTACTGTGTTTTACTGTTCCACTAAGTTTTGGATAACAATTAAACCTCATGTGATTTCTGATTTGCAGCTGTCCAGAGATGCATGGCCTTGGCAGAGCTCTTAGGCTTGCACTGATTGGCACAGATTTCAGAGGTAAAACTCTCTAAAGAGTGATGATCTTACTGTGCTGCTGTTGTGAATCATCTTTAAAACCTGCTCCACTATATTTGAAGGACATCCACTCAATTAACGGTGGTTTGTTTAAGTCAACATTGCTATGGTCAGCAGGTTTGCAGTGAAGATTAACTCTGCTGGATTTCAAGATACTGCCATTACAAGTAACTCCGACTCAGAGCCTTACATATAAATCTCCTTTCTCTGAAATGTATAAAAACTTGCTAGTGTGCTTTTTCTTTGAAGGATTTTCTACAGGTTTTAAAAACTGAGGAAAATATCACTGTTCTTCCCCTCTTCCACCCCCATTAATTTGTCTTTCAGATAGAGCAGTTTAGAAATCCTTTCAATCCTACTTGATAAGAAATATAAAAATGTTATCTAACCTCCTGGCAAAATAGAGTTCCTCAGTGGGTCAGATGGATTAACATGACAGAAAAGCACAAACTATTGCAAAGGTACTACTCATAATTTGGCATCTAGAATGCTGAAAATAAGTAATTTTTTCTCAATAGTTCAGTTAATTTTTTTTTTTTATTACTAAAGACTTGTGATTCAAGGCTATTTGGAATTGTTCATGGTAAGTTTACATTATATTAACTCTCACTTCCCAACCCCCTTGCCTTTTTATCTTTAATTTCTTCAGAAATTTTAAAAAAAACACTTCATCCACTGAAGTGAAACTAAGCTAATACAAAAGCTAGTGAAATTAATTAAGAAAGTTTTGTTATATCTTCTAAAAAAGTAATTCAGAGATGTTTTACACATTTTCGTTGGATGTTCCAAAATGCAAAAGGTTTAACAAACTGATGGAAGAGGTAGTTGTTAAGTACTGTGGACCTATATGGGACTTAATACACTAAGCAGTTAAGTATTTGCTTATTTCTAAAACCAAAGTGTTGTAGGGAATTTTCATGCCTTTTTTTTTTTTTTTAACTACTTGTCTGAGGTTTAAGACTGAAGTCTATAAGGCTTTATTGTTTTAGTAATTATCATCATGGCAAGGGCCAAGGGTTCTCTTCCAAAAAATTATGCCTAAAATCACATTATGTTTGAAGGTAATTATATGTATTTATCTCAGTGAAAATACATTTTCTTCTCTTTTGTAGAAAACAGTATGCACCATCTATGTCTCTGAAGCCTTTAGAAAGGAAAACATATACCAAAAGTAATTGGAACCAACTCTTTAGTATGTTCCTAAATATCTTATGGTGAGCTATGCATGACTTTTTTTTTCCCATGGAAACTTGGATGGGTGGGGGATACAGAACATGCTACTAACAAGAAACTTTGCCTTTTAGTAGTAGAAATGCCTCCAGAGCTGACTGGTACAGCAGGTGTGGTTATGCTCCTCCACATGTGGAGAGATAGGTTTAAGGAACCTTTAAATCTCTCCCTCTGTCCCTGCCCATACTGCATCAGGTCAGAGTCATGGCTGTGCAGGTGCCTCACTGCAGGACTTGCTCATTCATACCCTGCATGTGTGGCCAGAGGTCGGAGCAGCAGCTGCAGAGGGTTGTGCTGCGCTGCTTTACAGATGGGTGTGGGTCCTGAGACTGCAAAGAATACAGAAAGCACCAAGGCTGGAGGCAGAGGTGGGCCATGGCCCATGCTGAGAGCAGCTGTGTAGCCATAACAAGTTGTGGTGGGCAGCAGGAGCCAGTATGCAACTGGGAAAGGGCATTTTAGTGGGGCTACTGCAAAACAACATAGCCATGAGCTGTCCCTGTCACTGTGTTAGAAGGCTTTAGCAATGTGTTTAACAATGTTTATTTTTGTCTTTCATAAGAAATAGTCTGGTTGCAGAAATTTTTTCCAGGCCTTGTTTTTCCACCTTCCCTTGAATATAAGAGTCTAATGTGGTTAGTAAGAAGCTTGATTGTTAATGAAAATAATTTTAATGAGCATATCAAGTGAGTGCAATTAAAATCTAGATATATAAATAATATGCCATCCTAATTAGAAGCAAAATCTTATTTTTCAGAGTATGCTTAATAAGGGTTTTTTAATTTAATTTTTTTTAAGATTAATTGAAAATAAAGGGCACTCCACACTGAGAAAATAATACAAAGGAAATTAATTTTGTTGTATTTCAGCTTCAGTGGTTACCTAATGCTCTTAGCTATGTTTCATCCTGCAAATTTTATTTTTTTTTTAGTTTTACTGCACTTTCTTCATTAATGATCCAGCTGTTGTGGTTTGTTAATATTAATACCAGTAAGTCACTATTTCTTGATTGATAAGTGGTTGAATTAATTCAGTATATTTTGAGTTCCATTTTTAGTCTTAGATCTCCATTTAAATGCCATGGGGTCTGTATATGAGGAGAAGGAAGAGTTGACCTACATTCCCTCTCTAGAGGTACTTTTATTTCAAGCCATGAAGCCAAAAGGAAAAGTGAGGGATAGACTGAAGTTAAACTAAGGAATAAGGATACTGTACACAAGGTAACATGGAAGTACACTGCACCTAGTAAATAAAAGTACCCTCAAAATTGCGTCTTCACCTTCCATTAACACAGGAACAAACAAACAAACAAACAGCTTTAAAAATTACACCCACTGCTCCAAAACTCATCCCTGTATTTTATCTTTAAATACTCTAACCAATAAACAATGAGTGTAAGAGGACATACAAGATTGTCACAAGCAATAGTTTTACATTAAAGACCTTAGTGACACTTAACGGAAAGCTGTTTGCCTTGTTCAGTCATACTAAGCAACACCAAATACCTGAGAACAGGAGTCCTGCAAGGAACAGGGAGATTCCAAGTCTATGTGAAAACACTGTATTCATGCTGAAGCAATGTTGTCCTAAGCAGCTTAGCTGAGAAGCACTTCACATAAATAGCCATTTATCATTAAAACTGAAGCAGAGAAAGCTAAGGTTAAATAAAAAGCATTTAAGCTCTTATCAGGATAGCTCAACATATTTTTCAAGCTGGAAAAAAACATGTTTAGACATTGAGTAGCTGATGTATTTAGTCCTCTTACAGTGTAATGTAAATGCAGATAAATTTGATAAGTGAAGATATATCTGCTGAATAGGAACACAATTTGTCATTTTTCTCTTGAGGTAATGACTGCCTTCTCATCCTACTCTGCCTCGACGGCATCCGTAAGACTTCTGCATTCATAAACAAAGTGACAGAGCAGGTTGTTCTACTTATTATTCTGCATTGGTAACACTGAGCCTGTTTTTTTTAATGATGTATGGTCTTACCTTGGTGGTTGTTAATCTAATGATGGACTAACTCTCCAGAGGTTACAGACACCATTTTCTGTGTTTCTAGCTAGCAGCCAGCATCACAAAACACTGATGAATGTTTTCGGCTTCCCCCGCCCCCACTCACCCAAGCTGTGTGCACCTTTGTATCAGTGTGAAATTACAACTATAGCTTCAAAAAGAGCGATTTCCTGGCAAGGCACCTTTGATGTCTTATGTCCTTCATTCAAAAATTAGATGATATTGAAATGAGAAATAATTAATTCAGGAGAACAACAAAATGCAGTCATGACTTTGTGATGAAAGCACTGAAGTTCCTCAAGTGTGAAGTAAAATCAAACTCTGTTGCTTAAATATGTCTGCAGACTCAGTTCAAAGCTCAAAAGCATCTCATTCTGTTTCAGCTAGTAAACTCCAGCATGCTGAAATTTCATTTGGTTGAAACCTGGCTAGGCAGTTTTTTTTTCTGAAGTACTGATCAATGCATGTCCTGGAAGTTAACTAAAAGATAAACGATATGAGAAAAGAAATATAGTAAATTTTGCACTGATTTTCCAGGACAATGACTACATTCTCCAGTGATATAAAGCACAGAGGTGTTCAGCCTGGAAACTTAATTGGTAATTAACTAATGATTATCAATACAAGTAATTAAAAATAACTTACAAACCTGAAATCTATTATTTATGCAAAGTAAAAATAGCACTTACATTAACACATAACTTTTTAAACACACATTTGTAATATTATCATGAACAACATTTGGATTTCAAGTTAGTGTTCATAGGGCATACCAGAAAAGAGTCTTCAGTCTTCACTGTCATTCTATATGCTACTCCTGCTGCCCTGCACTCATCTCCTGCTGGCCTGCTTGCTTGCCGTGGCCAGTGTGTTACCTGTGATATTACGGTCTTACTGATTTCATACAGGCACTGTTTTTATATACTTCTGTTTTAATTTTTGGCTGAATATTTTCTGGTTTATAGCCACTGTATGTTCTAATGATACTTGAGTTTTAATTGTCAGCACTTGTTGTTGGGAATGCAAAATAACATTGTAGATTCATCAGCTTAGAAATCAGGTTCCACTACTGAAGGTATTAAAGTATCCTGAACCTCCTTTCAGTGTGACAGGATCCAACGTACTGTGCCCTAGTGCCTGTTTTTCCATTAAGTTCTCCACTCCCATTGTAGTTTATTTCATATCACTTGCTCTCTGTAAGGGGAATCTCTGTGTATTAATATTCCAGGAAAAAAACAAACAAACCCCCAGATAGAACAAAACAGTAACCTGCTACTTGAAAGGGTATGCTGCCACAGAAGGCTAGATGGAAAAAAAAAAAGACAACAAAGGTTCTTTTTCCAGAAGTTCACTGCAAATGAGGTGATGCTGTTTGTAGCTGTTGCTAAATAAACCACTCAGATGAAGTATTCAAAGGCATTTGGAATTATTATCTCTTGAAGATAATGCTATGACCCAATTTGGTCTCTGAAATGTGAGGACACTGTTTAAGTTCTCCAAGAAAAGCCATCAGATAAACTACATTAATTTATTTCCACCACAATATAAACCCTTATAACCATAATTTATTAATGTTGATATTGACACTTCATGTTGTAGCTGTTACTCTACAGTAAGTGTTTTGCTAGTACAATTCTATCAAGCAGAAGCAAGATAATAAGAATGATGAAGAGATAACAAAGGTAACAGATAGTATTGGGGTATTTGCTTAACAGGAGGTATTTCCATAGTGTGGAAGTCTCACAATGAAACATAACTGAAAAAAACCTTAAAGAATAAATAAATCTGGCCCTTGTTGTACTGCTTTTGAAAGTTTCACTTCATAAATTATATTCAAATCTCAGACATATCCTAACTTATACCAGAAACCAGTTTACAAAGTTTTGTTTGTGGCTCTATTTGTTAGTTCTTTTAGGTGAGCATGTGTTTGTTTATGATTTTAGAAGAACTAATGAAGAGAAGATTTGAGTTTAAACAAGATTTGAGAGAAGATTTTTGAGTTGAAACAAACAAACAAAAACTACCCCACATTGACATCTGCCTTGCTTCAATCAGGATAGAATGAAGCAGGGCTGCCTGGATTAAGCATGTAAGTAGAGTCATCCTCTCATTAACTCACAATTCGTTGGTGCTTCCTGGGTTTGTTACAGTAGCATGTGGAGCTAACAAATACATATTTTGTTACTATACGTATGGCAGAATTGTGATATTATAATACTGAGAAGCAGGTAATCGTGAAAGAGGATATCTCAAAATAAGCATCTTTATTCTGTCTACAAACAGAAGCTGAACAGGATTGATTTAGCCTAAATGTATTTTTGGTGATGTTTTGTCATTTTTTTGTTTTCTGTTTCTTTTGTTTACTCATTTTGTAGATCTTGTTGTTTGCTGGGTTTAGATAAAAACAGAGTTGCGTAGATAACCACTTTTCCTGGTTTTTGGTAGAATTAAAGTCTGTTGAAAACTCATAATATTTGTTCAACTCAAAATTGCATTTTCCAGAAGTTCAACTGTTTGAGTAAAGACATTTTCTCTGTATTGCTTGCATTATCCTTTTGCCATGATTTTCTGGGTTTGAAAATTAGTTTAATAGTTTCCTTTGTCTAGTTCATTTGTGTTGTAAACTTTGTTCTGTAATAATTCAAGAGGTGTTTAAATTCTATTTCAAATATATATATAGAATTTTTTTTTTTAGTATAAAGCACGATTGTATTTAGATTAAGATTCACAGAGTAAGTTTTATTTTAATTGCATTTTGTTCTAAGGGGTTTTTTTTGTTTGCATAGATTAAATAAGAAATGCAACAATGCTGTGTAAATCCTTCAGAAATTTGCTGAAGACGGCAGTATACTCTGAAGTTTATTTCTACTTTAATGTCTTAGGAAACCACTTCAATTCTCATTCCCTAACAGCTTACTGAAGGAGTTCAGGAAAGGACAAGACAAGCAGAGTGAAGAACATGTAGAAAGCTAAGCAGAGTGAGCAATTTCAATTCACAGTGTTCCAATGCTGATGGTTCCTATATTCCTATGACAAGCTAAGGCAAGTGAGGTCATAAAATCACATCCTTCATAAGTTTACTATAGCTTATATTTCCCAAAGACTGGTGGGATACTAGGTTCAGTCAGACAAGGCAGAAGAGGAGTGCCAAAATAAATAATTTATTCCTCATCACAGCACAAAAACAGTTTGTGATAGAGCTGAAAAAAAAAGAAAGGCCACTGTAATATAGTGGGATATAATGCAGAGCTCCCTATCTCTCCCTAGGTGCACCCAGGTTTGTAGAGAATATTTTATCCCTTCTCAGATAGCTACTGAACAAGCAGATGCTGGGGTCTTTTTCCAGTTTCTGTAATAATACCCTGTGATAATCCGTTGGACCTCCAACAACATTAATAGGATGAGATTCAACAAGGCCAAATGCCAGGTCCTGTGCTTAGGTCACAGCAACCCCAAGCAACGCTACAGACTTAGGGAAGTGTGGCTGGAGAGCTGCCTGGCAGAAAGAGATCTGGAGGTTGTAATAGACAGGCAGCTGAATATGAGCCAGCAGTGTGCCCAGGCAGTCAGGAAGGCCAGTGGCATCCTGGCTTGTATTAAGAGTGTGTCCAGAAGGAGTAGGGAGGTGATTGTCCCCTTGTACTCAGCTTTGTTGAGGCTACACCTCGAGTGTTTTGTTCAGTTTTGGGCACCACAATACAAGAGAGATGTGGTGTCCAGAGGAGGGCAAGAAAGCTGGTGAAGGGCCTGGAGAATAAATCTTATGAGGAGTGACTGAGGGAGCTGGGGCTGGTTAGTTTGAAAAAGAGGAGGCTGAGAGGAGACCTCATTGCTGTCTACAACTACATGAAGGGACATTGTGGAGAGGCTGTTGCTGGGCTCTTCTCACAGGTAATTAGAGACAGAACAAGGGGAATGGCTGAGACTGGGTAGGTTTAGATTGGAGATTAGAAAAAAGGTTTTCATGGACGGAGTGATCAAGCACTGGAATGAGCTGCCCAGGGAGGTGGTTGAGTCACCCACCCTGGATGTGTTTAAGGATCACTTGGATGCGGTGCTCTAGAGATATGGTTTAAGGTGAATCTTGTAGAGTAGGGTTATAGAGATGATACTGAGGGTCTTTTCCAAGCTGGATGTTTCTGTGATTCTGTGATCAGGAAAGTCTTTTTTTTCCTTCCTGAAGTAAACACTCAGAAATCAATACTGTTTTTTGCAACTCTTCAAATGAGATATAGTCTATCCCAATTCCCTTTAAAGAAACTAATGTCAATACCGTGACTACTTAACATCTTTTCTGTCTCAAACCTAAGTATTTGCTCTGTGTAGTGCACTAAAAAAACTCCTGGACACACTTTAGTTTGAATGTCTTTAAAAAGAAGACTTGCAATCTGACTACAGCAAATCGATCTTCAAAAGTAGTATATAAATATTGTAATACCTCTCAGTAATACTAGCAACATGACCTCTACAGATTAATGTCTCTTGCAAACAACTCTATTTATGACTGACCCAATTACTTAAGAGCTCATTAATTTGAGCTCTAACTTGTTAGATGGAGAAGTTTAGAATTCTCTTTAGAGTCAGCTACTGATCTCTGTTATTTTGGACAAATATAATCAGACCTCCCTGGAGATCGATATTCAGCTGATTTACAATTCCATCAGTGCTGGAGAAGATAAATTATGAACAATGCAGAGGAATGAAAAAGCCCAAGAGCATTTTCAGTGCTTACTGCTGGAATTGTGTAATTTTCTGAATTTCCTCTGAGAAGACAGAGAGAAAGCTGCTGAAGTAAATGCTACCTCTTCCCAGCCTTAATATACCTTAAATCTAAACCTTATTAAATATTTCCACTCAGAAAATGAATATTTGCTCAAAAAAGCCTCGAGGCAGTTCTGTGAAACCTGTAAGCCTCCAAGCTTTCTTTTACTGTCCAAAATCCACTCCAGAGAAATGACCACCTCATACCTGGTTGCTCAGCCCCAAACCTTGTCCAGGGCCCAGCCTGGCCTTATTTCAGCCTAGAAGCAGCAACGCTAAACTCTTCCAAAAAGCAACATAAGGTGTTGCACCAATACAGTGCAGGTGAAAGTCTCTGCCTCACCATTGCCAGGCAGTCCAGAAACACGGCTGGTTTTCATTAATTACTCACCACTCTCTCTTAACAGTAACCATCACTACATACATTGCCTTGGTAATAGTACCTCTCTTGATGTTTTGTCACAGCCACAGGCTCTCCTCTCTGGAAATGTGAATTGGCTTTTCAAGCTTTATCAAGGCTTCCTCCAGCTCCAAGCCTACAGGAGGTAGGAGGCTCCTACCTCCAGTTGCAAAGATGGAGATGAATTTGATGAAGGTCTACCTTCAGCTTTCCATGGCTAACAATTCAAAGAAGAAGACTGGATGTCTTCTTGTGATTTACATCAGCCCAAACCCAAGCACAAGAATTAGCTAAGTTTTTTAAAGGGATGGAGGAAACCTGCAATACCATGTAAGTGATACCAATGAAACCCTAGCCTTAAATGTCGCTGGAGTAGGACATCACAGTGGCCCAGAACAAAGCAAGACGTTGACTACAGAGAGATGCAACCCTGAGGACTACTTGAAAATGCTATCAAAAACACTGGTACTAAGGAAAGTGTTAAATGGCTAATTATAGTAAACATTTACTGAAAAATAATCACCAATGATTAATTGACATCCATTTAATATAGAAAGATTCCTAATATGATTATTTACTGTTTTCTGTATGAGTCAGTTGCATTGTAGATACATCATAATGGGAAAGAATCTGAAAAGTGTTTTGTTCTGAAACTTCACAGTGAGGTATAAATTGACACTTCACATAAATGTGGTTCTATTAGTTCTTAATGTTCTCAAATTTCCTAAACATTATTAACTAGCACAACATGTGTGTAGAAGAGACAACCTCAAAAAACCTGTGATGAAGATCCTCTCACAAGGATCCTGCACAATGGACTTTGGAGTTCTGTGCTAAAGCATTAGCTGGTTCTGTCAGACACCTGTAACTTATCTGACAGCCATAATGTTCCTACTTTGTCTTGATTCAGGATAGCATTGCTCCAGTGACTAGAAAAAAAGAATGCTAAAGCATTGTAACAAGTTCAAAATACTTTTAAGAACATGCTGTGAAGGTAATTAATGTAGCAGGCTAAAGATATGAAAGAAATCACTGTATATTTAGCTACATCTTTTTGAAAGCCAGCCTTACATAATGCTGGGCTGTTGCAAGCTCCTTATGAGCAGTGACATTTTAAGAAAAGTACTGACTCTTTCTCTTCCCATTTACCCTGCAGAATGCTTACTTTTCCCTTTGCCCTTTTCAGTCAGGCTGGCATTAATAAAATAAGGGGAAACAGGGAAAAATGCACAGGAGGAAAAGGAGATAAATTCATAAAACATAGCTCATTAAAAAAAAAAACAAACTACCATATGAAGCAGAGATCCTGATGTGCAGCTTCTGATGTTCATTGGTGAGTTGCTGTGCTATATATTTCTGACTCCAATGCAAGGTGGAAATCTGACAATAATAATTTAATAATGCATTAGAATCTGGATACAACTTTATTAAATCATATGTCTCCAGCAATGTTCACCATCCAGCCTGTAGTTACCCTGGCAGTAGGTAAAATATCAGGGAAGATTGTACTCCTTATATTCCCCTACTTTATGCTGGAGAGGGCTTAATATCCTCCTGTAAAGTCACCACTAATCTCAGCTTTTCTTTCTTTGGGGTTTTCTAGCTTATCAACTGAAATTATGTGCTGGAGATCCAACCTGGCCTTGAACACCTCCAGGAAGGGAGCAAAATAGGTAGCTTGAACACCTTGAGAAAATAATCTCTTTTACTGCTTTAGATTGAGCATGATTTGGTGATGCATTAATTTGCTCTACACCTAGTACTGCTGTTGCTTGAACAACTGCTAAATGCTGAGAATGACAACTAATACTTCTTTACAATTATGACTTAATACAAGAAAGTCTCTAAGTCATTGGCCACATAAGCAGTTCAGCATGTTCCTATAGAGATATTATGAAGCACAGGTGATGGAACTTCTGGAGACAATAAGTGTGGCCTTGCTTGAACAGGGTAGTTGGAGATCAAGACATCCATAAGTCCCTTCCAAACCCAACCATTTTGTGATTCTACTGAAATGTGGGTTATTGAACAAGTGGAATGCAAAATCTATGACAAATAGATTACTGCAGTTCTGAAACAAGATGCTCTCATTCAATGCACATTTTATGAATGCCAAAAATTTTAGAGTTTTAACGATGTCCGGACACAGTGTGCTGCTCAAGTGTAGGGCTATTTGGAAAGACAGTAATATCATTAAAAGTTTCAGTTTTTAGAGGTAGGCTTGCACTAATATAAATCATGTTGTTTGGCTTAATTATACAGAATGAGTGCTTGCTGTTATTATCTGATTATTAACCCCCACATGAGCTATTTACATCTCAGTCTTGAGTAATCAGTATTATGATTACCTGCCTGTTGTGGTAATAAGTAGGAAAGCCAGCGACAAAATAATGAGATTTTTAATATTCTTTTTTAGGTCAGATACACTGATCATAGAGTCTAATAACGGGTCTAGAACATAATGTAATTAAGATTAATTTTTAAGAGACTTTTTTTTTCACTTACAGTTTTTCGGGGTTTGGGGTTTTTTGGTGTTTTGTTTGTTGTTTGCTTTTTTTTTTTTTTTTTTTCAGGAAAAAGCTAAATTTTTTTAGAAGAAAAANATCAGAGGGCTGGAGCACCTCTCCTATGAGGACAGACTGAAAGAGTTGGGGCTGTTCAGTTTGGAGAAGAGGAGGTTCCCAGATGACCTTATTGTGGCCTTCCAGTATCTGAAGGAAGTCTACAAGAAAGCTGGGCAGGGACTTTTTAGGCTATCAGGTAGTGACAGGACTAGGGGGAATTGGAGCGAAGCTGGAGGTGGGGAGATTCAGACTGGATGTGAGGAGGAAGTGAGAGCCATGAGAGTGGTGAGGCCCTGGAATGAGTTGCCCAGGGCAGGTGGTTGGGGCCACATCCCTGGAGGTGTTTAAGGCCAGGCTGGATGAGGCTGTGTCCAGCCTAATGTAGGATAGGGTGTCCCTGCCCATGGCAGGAGGGTTGGAACTGGATGATCCTTGTGTTCGCTTCCAACCCTGACTGATTCTATGATTCTAAAATAAGCTAAAAGGTTTAATTATAGTACATAAGACTTCATGATATACCATAAGAGATTGCTTACATGCTAGCCACACTTATGTCAGTATTCACACATGTAGTCTACCCAGCCAATGCTCACTAATGTGAAGTGTCACCCTTCCATTTCCATTGGTGGCACTGCAGCAGTTTGCATCAATGAGTAGCATCAGGAGAATTTATTTGAAAATCTATAAGCTTATTCATCACCAGATATTTCCCAGATACCTAAAGTTATGGTTGTCCAATGTTTATTCAAATAAGGAAGATGCTTTCAACTTAGTATCAGAATAACATCACCTGGGGCAGAGTTATGTCCAAAGGAAAATGACAAAAGTTTGCTGACTGTAACCACTGGAAATTAGATTCAAAAATGCTCTAAGAAATATACTGCAAAATACTATATACAGCAAATATGCTAGTGTACAGCATATGGCCCTGATCTGGAAATACTGAAGCATGAGCTCATTTCTATTTAAGTAGTTCTTCGGGATCAACTTCTTAAATTCATCTGGAATTCTGCAGCTGGTGTACATTTTGGAAGACTACTTGTAAGTGTTCGTTTTGCCAGCATATTAAACTACTGCTGTATCTCATTAATTTTCTGCCATTACTACCAGATTAAGCATTTTTTGCTACAGTTCCTTAGTATTTCCTACTCTCAGTGGTGACATCATAATACACATGTACTATCCCACAGACGATAAAGATGCTGAGTATAGGAAACAGTTTCCTTTGGAAGACCAGTCCTTTTCCACCAGGAAGCCACTCTGCCCTGAGCCTACATTCTAAGAATTTGCTACATTTCTTGCAAAGTAATCTTTTATGTACATTGCTTTCTGACTATCAAACTTAATCTGAATCAGTTTTTAAACCACATCTCTCATTTTTCTTTTACTGCTTCAGACAGATTTACATTGCTTGATTATATTTGTGTTTTAAATCCCTCATTACTGTTGCTTAGAGACTAGCAAGCTATGGTAGAAGATCAATGCTGGTAATTCACAGGTATTTATATAGGGGGAAAAAATGAAACTTAAATGATTGATAGTATTGTCTTTCATATGATTAAAAAATCAAAATATTCTCTGTTCCAGTAGAACAACATCTTCATGAAGGGTAGAAGTTAGTGGGAAACTAAGCTGTGCATGGATACAAAAGATTTAGTATTCTTACTGGATTTTTACTCTTTCCCCTTTGAAACATTGATTCCTTGTGATCATTTTCCAAATTTGCACTCAAACATCTCTTTCATCAGCTTTCTGATGCTACTGAGTGCTCAGAAAGGCCAATAACAACTCTCCTCTGAGGCTTTTCTCATCTGCTTTTGTTCTTTGTATTTTTGTGTGATTGTGTTTGTGTATTAAAGGTTACTATGTTTTATTTCTCTACTGATAGACATTTGGAGATGGTTTTGTTTTCTGATGCAGAACAGTACCGAAGGCTTCAGCTCTGCAGTAAATTGCATAATTAGTCCTTTATAATTACAGCAGGGCTGGTGAGGCCCATTCAGAGGTTACTGAATTGTTGAGGCCAAGAGAAGAAACAGATTTTATGTGTACATTAAGGAATATGCAATACCAGCATATTATGAAGTCCTACAATGCCTCAAATGCTCATGTATATGTAAGTTCACAGGCATCAGTAATTAATTGACAGTAACAGAACTATTCATGCCCACTTCAGATTAAGTGTTTGCTCATCCAGATATGAAAGTCGATGTCCTCATTCACAGTACAGTTCCCTGGAGGAATGTTTTGACTTGTCTTTTTTGTCTCTGAATCTTACCTCATGTTTGAAGAACTATATCTTTAAACAAAAGGAACTGTGTCTTCTGTTTTCAGTATGTGCATGTTTTACAGCCAGGATATTTTAAACTTTCTGTTAGAGTTTTTTTTAAGGAAAGCAGAGATGCTTTAGCTCAGTGAAGAAAAAATTCTGGTGTTTTGCTTTGCTGTAAAGATAGGCTTAAAAGAGGTCATTCTTCATGCTGTATGGAAAGTTGAAAGAGAGCAAATGTATAGAGTAATAGCTTTCATTTCTTAAACGTTTTCTTCTTTAATATTGTTCAAGATTAAAATGTTTGCAGAAAAGATTATACTCCACCAAAACTTCAATAGATTGAAAGGAAGATGAGTTTAATGTCTAAGACTATCTTTTTTTTTTTTTTTTAATATAGCTCTGTCAGCTAAATATAGTTCAGATTTTTTACATTTTATAGACCATGTGAGTTCCCTGCAGGCACACTGTCTCTCTTCAGTGATTTATACAGTTTGAATTATAGGGGCTGATAAGCATTTGCTGTTCAATAGTGTAGTTAATGCTCAGCCCCCTGGGTAACAGAGCAGTGAAGCATTTACTACTCAGTGGTAGTTCTGCAACAATCAGCAGCATTGTGGCTCTATCACAGTGAATTTACATCAGTACACTTCATCCTCAAGGAGCTGAATATTCGCTCTGGATAGCCTAGGGAAAACAATTAGAACGGACATTTTCTAGTCTTTTTTGGATGGCACAACAGGAGAAGTTTATTATTGTAACCAGATCAGAAACAGAAATCACAGATGGTGCAACATGAAAATTACCCAACCTTTATTGTCTCTTTTTGCTCCTCGAACATCATTTTTTAAAAATTATTTTTAATTTAAAAAAATTATTTGGACTAGAAAGCTGAAAAAGTTGCGGTATTGGTAGACCCACTACATTTCTGGTGCAGATGCTAGAGGCTCTGAGAGGGGCTCTGAGCCCTTCGCTCCCATGCTTAGGAGGAACCTGCTCTATCACACAAGTGAACTACAGGAACCGTAGCTATATAACATTTCTATCTCTGTGACTGCAACGAGAAAATAGCAAAGACTGCATTAGCCAAGCAATAATAGCTTTTCTCTTGCAGGATGTTTTTCTTCAATAGGCCTGAAAGCATTTTATAAAGGAAGCCGATATCATCTTCATGTGAAAAATGGTTGAACCAGAGCAGAAAGAGGCCCTAGGAGTTGGGCACAGTCCTTAAGCAAGACTGTGACAAAGAGAAAAATACACCTGAGGTCTCCAGGATGTATTGCTTAATGCTTTAACTGTTGCAGTCAACACTGTGCTCTCTCTAAAACGCACCTGGAAGCCTCAGGCTGCAGCAAGAATAAGACAGGACAAAGTTAATTTTTCTTTTGTATGACTTAAAAAGTGAGGCAGAATAAGATATAAAAGATGCAGTTGAGGGAACAACAGAAGGCAATATGAACTTCAGCCTGGAAAATACAATGGAAAAGTGTGAAGTAGGATTTTTTTAAGTACTCCATCCCCACATGCTGTTGTTGTTGTGAGAAAAGATAATTGCAGTGAACCAACGAGACCTAACTTTGCTTTCATTTGGACAAGTGCTCTATATGTAATGACCTTTAAACCTACTTTGGATTTTTAAGCCTGACTGGTCACACAGCGGAAAACCAGCAAACATAAACATAGGCATATTTAAGTGCACCTCTCAGGGCCCTCAGATCTCCACATCTCTATGTTTGGTGGTATATTACCACACCAGAGTGCCTGAACAGGTGTCAGCACAAAGGCTTTAAGCTGTGAGGGCAAGTCAGGTTTCCAGAAGATGCTTGAGTTACACTGTGTACTTGCCTATCTGTCACACTGTGAAAATAGCATAAGGACGTTGTGAAGAGCCTTAGAAAATCTAATTCTGACAGGAAAGTGGAGAAGATTAAGGAAAAAAAAAGAAATATGATTTGTGTTGAAGTTATGTAGACAGAGCTGCTGACGTCCTCTGGCAATGGTGCGAATGTAGCACTACCCTGTGGATGTGAATAATTAAAAAGCAGCTTGGTGACGTTAGAACAGTTTTGGTATTGGCATAAAAATTAGCCACAGAACTTTCAATGAACAGGAATTTGATTAATAATGCAGGGTGAGAATAGGAAGAATGTAAACTAAATTAATAAGTGATTGAATTATAATTGTGACGTGATCCCAGATGAGACATTCAAGTTATTCCTCAGATGGGCATACATCTGGTCCTTGCAGTCAGCAGGCAAGAACATCATTCTCCCACTCCCAGCCTGTGTCTAACCTTAAAGTGTGGACAGTTGCTTTAACGAAGTGAGGACTACTTATATAAAGTCTACAGACCTGAGAGAGAGAAATCTTTTCCAGCAAGTGTGGCCTGTTAGGTCACTCAGGTCAAGAAAATTAGTTATGTTGCAGTTCTAAAAGAAACTCTGTGATTAAAACTATGAAATGGGAAGAGAAAATAACTATGCATAAAATCAAAGACAAAAAAAAAGAGAAGGTCAAGTTTTAGAGCCAAAGAGAAGATGAAAGGACACTTATCTAATAGCAAACCAGCCTACTGTGAGGCAGATTTATCATTTCAGCAGCTTCAGGGTTCAGGTAACTGGCCCACTCCTTCACCTAAAGCTAAGAGGTAGGTCTCCTGGGGAGAATGGTGGTCATATTTGAATAATTTCTGTAGGAATATCAGAAGGAAGTTGAGAATAATGAAGGATTCATTAGGTCAGGATTCACAACCTGTGCTTTTAGAAATAGGAGAAGAGCAGCTGTGGAAGATACAGTATTAATGTAAGTCTCGGTGCACATGTATGTAATACAAAGAATCTTTGGTGTTCTCTTCATCCTCTTTCCTGCACCACAGTACACCTAAGGCAACAGCAGTGAGATGAGGCATAACATGGAGTTACACAATGCAAATAAAAGCCAAGGGTGCCACACAGGACATCTATTATAAGTGATAGTGTTTATGATTGAAAGAGCAGATATCTTCAACTGATAGGAAAAAGTATTTCTTTAACTCTGCACCTGAGAAATGATTGATTCAATCAGAATGGCACTATACCAGACCACTTTTATAGGCTCCTTCAAGAGCAGAATCACATCTGCAAACAATTTTGGATAATGTGCTGTAAAATACATTCCCCCAAATAATCCCATGCTGGCAGAGATTGAACTAGACAGTTTAATAAGACTTCCATCCATAATTTCTGGCTGCCCATGATTCTTTAAGATGAAACTACATAATTTTATGTTCTACATAACTTTTGGGTCATCTGATATCTTCTGATTTACAGCTTGGTCAGTGCACAACAAACTCCAAGTTGCCTGAGGAAGAAAGACACCCTAATCATAGCAGCAAGTTTCAGATAAAACATTGTCAGTGCCAGACTCATACTCAATTGTATTTATTTGTGTCTTGGTGGTGCTGGGAAAAAATTCTGGGCCAACCATGGGCTGCAAGCCATTAGCAGTAGTTCTGAGTCAGTCAGGATAGATAACCTGAGCTGGATCACAGGTCTATCCCATACTGTGACCATCACACTTAGTATAAAGGAGGAAGTTTGGTGCAGAGAGGGGAGTTTACTGCTGGAACTTCCTGTGAGGTTCCTCCTTGCTCTGTTCCTCTTCCTGCCCTGAAGGCCTGCCTTCCTAGATGCTGGGGCTTCTGTACCTTTTGCTGGACTGAGTATATCTTTACGTACCTATTACTGACGTCAGTACCAGTTTTGTTATTTTGTTAAATTCATGTTTATTTCAACCTGTGGGTCTTCTCTCCTTTTCCAGATTCCCTTTCTCTGCTGGGAAGGGGTCATTAGGTGAGAGAGCAAATTCTGTAGTTTAGCCCAAATAGAGGTTAAACATAGACTATTTCTTTATTTTTGTCTGTGGAATGGAATATACTGATATGAAACATCTGTGGTGGTCAACCTCTTGCACTGCTTTCATAAAATCTTCATGGTTAGAAAATGTAGAGCATAAAAGAAAGATTGAAAAATTTCAAGGTACACAAAAATGAGACTCAAAATGTTTGGGTGAAACGATTCTCTTCTGTTCAGTGCGAGCTTTGGGAAGAGGTGCTGTTATACCATCAAATGGATTGAATATTCTGTGTAGCTACCCACAGATCTTGATGGCAATATATAACTTTTGGACGTCTGAAATATATCACATACTATGGATCCAGACAACTCATTTCTTAGAATACCTCTGAATCTTTCATCTTTATCAGGAATTGCTGTTAAGCTAATCTTTGACAAAAGGTCTGATGCCTGAAGTCCCAGCCTGGGAGTAGCTAATATGAAAGAGGTGCTTGGTTTCATCTTGCTTAACAAAGATGACTGTGGAGTGGAGCACCTCCCCTGGGGAAACAGACTGTGCACGTGGGGGCTGTTCAGCCTGGAGTAGAGGAGGTCTCAGGGAGACCTTATAGCAGCTTTCTAGCACCAAAATGGGGCCTACAAGAAAGCTGGGAAGGGAATTTTACAGGGCTTGTAGTGGTAGGATGAGAGTGAATGGATTAAAGCTTGAGGAAAGCAGATTTAGACTGGATATTAGAAAGAGATTCTTTACAATAATGGTGGTGAGCCACCAGAACAGGTTGCTCAGGGACCTTATGGATGTTCCATCTCTGAAGCTGTTCAAGGCCAGTTTGGATAAGGCCTTGAGCAACCTGGGTTAGCAGAAAGTGACCCTGCCCATGACAGGGAGGTTGGACGAGGCCCTGGGCAACCTGGGCTATTGGAAGCTGACACTGCCTATGACAGGGAGGTTGGAACTAGATGATCTTTAAGGTCACTTCCAATTCAAACCATTCTATGAATCTATCAAATCTTACCCTTCACAATTCAGTAGGTGAAATTTTAAAGGACGAATTTCAAAAAGCAGCCAGAATACTCCCATTTTTTTCCTGGAAAAACAATAAGTATTTAAGAAGGCTGAAGTCTGTAACAAAGTTGTGTTATCCTCCAAGGGTTCTACAGTCTGCATTCTTAGCAATGGAAGCATAGAGAAAAATGCAAATTATTAGAAACTTTCCAAAATACTTTGATCAATACAAGAGCACTGTTTGGGCAAGATGTCTTTTAACAAGAAGCTGACAAGTGAACCCATTGACTTTCTTTAGTGAACAACACAATCAAAGGAATTGATGTGAAATGTTAATAGGTGAGCTAATTAGAAATGGAAATCTGTGCAATTATAACTGTCATACCAAAAATACCAAGAGAAATATTCCCCCATCAAGTAATATTTGTTGTCGCACTGAATACTGCACTTTCCAAATGATAGAAAAGAAGGACATGAATTCCTACCCAGACTTTTCAACAGAGGGACTGTGGAGAAGCAGGAAGAGAGAATAAGAAACCAAATAATGTATTTGTTTATAATAATTTTGAATGTGATGTAATTTTCTATTTATTTAGGGTGGAGGCTCATTATGAATCACTCAATCATAGTTGATTTTAAATCAGCTTTCATGCGAGATGTGATCTCAGGTGTTGTAAGAGCTCTTGCTTGAATAACTGAAAGTATTTTTTATACTCAGGACATGATTTTACCACCTAGCATCCATCCAGGAAGACTGTTTCTCTTATGAAGTAAATACTTTCAGTCACTTTTTGTGTATCATCTTGTGCTGGTTTGAGGCTAATTGCAGTATTTTAATGACAAAAATTAGATTATAGGCTGTGAAAAGAAAACAACAGTGGTCTACTTCACTCATAAGTTTGTTGAGATGTATAAAAACAAGGACATAAACACAGATAAGATGCTCTGTCTGTGGAGTCTGTTGGTGTCTGTCTCTATCACTGGCTTCTAGCTGGATCTGTGTAACCCAACTAGTCAATTCTGCTTCTAACCCCCCTGGCTGATCCTTCCAACTTACCTTGCACTTAGGGCAGATTCTGAATTAAGAAAGGTGCATGGAAAGAAGGTGGAAGGGTGGTTGGGAACCCCTCCTGGGGACTCTGATATATTTCTCTATATAGCTGTAAATAGTTTTAATATATTGTAAATATCTGCTTGTAAATTGTGCTAAGCTGTGAATATAAAGCTTCATTCCTTAACTTCCAGCTGAGTCTAGTCTGGGTGAATTCATTGGAGGGGCAGCGGTGAATAACTCCCAAACCATCACACTGAATTTTTGACACTTCAACATGGGGCTAATTCAACTTGATTGACTGCTAATTAAGTCTGAAAGTTAAGATGAAGGTATTTTACTTAATTTGGGCAGTTGCCAGCTTTTGTTTTCTACTTTAACCATTGGTTGACAGTCAAAATTGATTACTTGATCTTTGATATGATGTGGAGAAAGATTAAAGGAATGTTCCTGGACTGCAGAGGCTATTTTCTCAGCTGGGTTGGCGTTAATAGTACTAAAATAATTACCAGCTCTGCTTTTAATAACTCCTTTTTCTCCATCTACAGCATTAATGAGAGTAATTCTGCCCCAAACTGAACTTGCAGACCCTTGTAGCAAGTTCTACATATGTGATACAATGGTATATTTATTATGTGTGATCTTAGCCTTAATAATCATGATTTTATATCTGATTCCTGCATTATGTGTCAAGAATTCAGCAGTCACTGTAAGAGGGAAGAACTGGTATGTGACTGATCAGACTTCGGGCAACAGGCTAATAGTTGCCAGCTTACCAGAGAAAAGACCCGGGAAGAACAGGGTCTGTGAGCTCTCAAGTGATAAAACTAAGGAAAACAGAGCTTGCAAGTACCATCCCTGTAATCAGAGGCCAGAATGTGGTGTTGTCTAAAAAGCATGTGGAGCCAGCAATGACCTTGAACACTTCACAGAGGACAACCAGCTGCAGAGGGAGCCGAAGGTGATGAAGGTTCCCCTTGCTAGGAAGTCACACGACCACTGAAGCCAACAATGTGCATGGGAGGTAGGGAAAGTCATTACATAATGAATTGCGAAATAAGGGAAGAGCTTGGTTCAGCCTTCTGGGATGGACTGGCCACATGTCACAGAATTCTGAACACATATAAATTGAGACCATAGGTGGCTGAACTGTGAGCAGCATGAAAAAAGACCTTCAGAACTGTGTTTATTGTGAAATTTATCCTAGGAATAAGGGGTAAGTTTAGGACAACCTCAGCCCCAGCCCTACTAGATAAACCACAGGCTGAGGGAACTTCACCTTACCCGAATATTAGGAGCTTAATGTGAAAATAAAAGCTGCATTGTCTTACCTTTGTTTAATGCTCCAATCTGGAACATTTAGACAAGTGCTCAGGCAACTGAATCAGGCAAGTGGAAAAACTTGGTGTGTATGCATTTACCTTCAGCTGGACCAATATGCAATTTCCACGTGGAATATTGCAGGTTCCAGAGGCCTTCGGTGGCTGAAAATGACCTGGAGGCCTACCCTTACAAACATCCTAGACAAGGTTCAACATTGGTTAGAAGAATATTACTTCATATGTGTTATATTCATGTTCTACGGCAATGGTGAAGAGGGCCTATGACTTTTTTTTTTCAGAATAATTAATCCAAACTTGAAACCACACCACAGAATCAAATACAAGTTCAATGGTGACATAGTAAATGAAAAAGGCAATTGATTGTACTTGCAACTTATGTCTTTACCTTCAGCACAATGCAATGGTCTAATTGTGCTTTTAAGCTTGACTTTGAGGTAACGTGGTATTGATCATCCTTCAGATGTAATGATGCAACAATCAAACTGATCTAATGTAATGCTACACAGGCACATTATTTGTATGAGAAATCTTCATATCACAAAGAAACAAAGTGAACCAGAAAAAAAGCATATTTATCATGCCTAGTTTCCTTTTTTCCCTTTCTGATGTATTTGTGTTGAGTTTTATATTTGCCATTTGAAAATCTCTGAGAAAAATGTGGTTATCTCAGACGTTCTGCAAACATTGACTTTTCTTTTTCAATTCTCTCAAATGTACTAATAATGCAAATGAAGACCTTGAAACAGATATTTCAAAAAGAGGCAATAATCAAAGTGGTCTTTTAAAATTCAATTATTTATTCCAACCCTTCTCTGAAATTCAGTAAGTTCTCTAAATCCACTGGAGACTTTTCTTACTTACTTTAATGAAGAGAGTGTTTATACTCTGCCAAAATTCATATTTATAAATGAGACACATTCATCTGGCTTTTCCTAACTCCCTACATTATAGTGCTGGCAACTGCATTGATTTCCAGTGTAGCATTTAGGTTTTTCATTAGCTTATCAACTCCATATACTATTTGCAGCTAACCAACCCAGTAACCTCATAAGCTGATACACACCTGCATACACAATTCTTTCAGTTCTGCTCTGACAGTAAGATTGATCCAAGGTACATTGATATATAGAAAATTCAAGTCTTTCAATAAGTATAATTTGTGTTACATTTCTGTAACCAGAGAAATTTTGAA
The DNA here is from genome assembly GCA_013396835.1 of Psilopogon haemacephalus. NCBI lineage: Eukaryota > Metazoa > Chordata > Aves > Piciformes > Megalaimidae > Psilopogon > Psilopogon haemacephalus. Next base: position 22,503 of record VWZI01008208.1, read on the forward strand.
AGGAATTAAGTTATTGAAAATGTATGAGTGTCTTATCTGCACTACCTTTTTTTCTGCATCTTCACCATCTTAAGACTTATTTTTCTTGAGAAGCAGGGACTGTTCAGTCCTGTCTTTAACTTGGAAGCAGATGTTCTCAAGAGTCATGCAATTAAAACTTGGGTAGTGATTTGTCTATAATTCTAAATTGGTTTTAGTATTAATGTTTCACTGTTGTATTTTAAATGTGTAAGTAAGGGTAATCAGTGCAATTGCTTAAAATAGACCATTTTCAGTGGGAATTGCATCAGTGTTCCAAGCTTGTCCAAAAATGGACATAGGGGTGACCTAATTAATGTTATAAATATGTGAAGTGGCAGTGGGTACAGGCTGAAGCTTAGGAGGTTCCATGTGAACATAAGGAAAGCTTTCACTGTGAGGATGACAAAACACTGGAACAGGCTACAACAGAGACGTTGTGGAGTCTCTTTCTCTGGAAACATTCAAAACTTGCCTGGACACATTACTGTATGACCTACTTTAGGTGATCTGGCTCTGGCCAGATCATCTTTCCTTCCAACCCCTAACGTTCTGTGATTCAGTGATATAAGTTACCCAGCCAAATCACTATAGCCTCTTTTAAACAATGGCATTAAATTTTTATATGTTAGATTCTGACTAACAGAGTCTTGGGAAAGCTTCTTATATAAATATTGTAACATGTTAATTAATAAATCCAAGTGCAAACTCATTAGCTTAAGACTACATAGCAGAAACATGAAAACAGTTACATTTTTCCCCTTAGGATGACAAGGACAAGTTCACAATTATCAACAGAGCTTGGAAAGATACACTTAGGAGGCACTTCTTTCAGATAAGCTAATTAAGAATGCTTTGTTTATTTTTGTGTGCACCCAAGTGAACAGTGCTATTAGGGCAGAAGGAACTAGATAATTTAGAAGTTCCATTTAAAGTCTGTGCAAGTGGTTAAGTTTGGTTTCAAGGCAGTGGTTCAAACTGAGGTTCAACATGTTTTATTCCACATAATTTTAAAAGACAATGAATATGCAAAAAAATCCCGGTGGTAAGTCATCACCTAAGAGAGAAATTCAGATACCCTCTTTAAATTAAAATCACTTGAGCTAGAGAAAAATAGAAACCACTGTAGATTCATTTAATGTTTAATAAAATATTTAGAAACCACGATATCAAAATATTCTTGTCCACTATTCAAGAGCAAGAACTAAGTCCTTTCTGTGCTCCATTTATGCTTGTTGCAGCATCATGTCTTTTGTTATTAAATTTTGTCAAGCAGATGTTTTGCCATCTAACAAGAATTTATTGACATCAATGAAATTACCTCAGCAGTAACCTCTGCTGATGTGTTCATCACATCACAGAGAAAATATAGTAATGCAAATATTTCACTGCAAATAATTCTATCTCATAACAAATAATATTAACAATAAAGTAATACAGCTGCAGATCTAGTCCTAAGCATATAATTTTTTACAGCACCCTTTTCAAAGATTTCCTGCCTCCTTACTCCCTGTGTGAATGGGGTAAGAATCAAGTGAGCTTTTTGTAATTAGGAAAACACCTCTAGCTGACTTGACAGAATATATTGTACGTATATGTTTGTCATGCATTATGGAGAGATTGAAACCCCAGTGTTCTCAGGGAACATGTCAAAAAAACATGTGGGAAATTCTACCATGAATAGATATATTTCTTTGCTTTAGTTTAATACAACAGTGTTAAATTATTCATTATTGGTTTATTATCAAAATGCATGGTGATCATAGATGGAATCCTTACCTGACAAAGAGCAGGAGGCAAAATGAACACTGACAAGGCAGGAGATTGTCTATAGACAAAGAAGATATCCTGAAATACTGCAGAAAATGGGCACCTGCTTCTAGAGACATCATCCAACTAGAGCTAATAATTTAATTAATATGTTAATATAGGAATATATTCTCACATATTTAACATGTGCATTTTAATTACAGAAAGTACTAGTGTTAGGTGAGGGAATAGTATAGCAAATACTCTTTTCACTGTAATGGTGTGTCGAGTCTCTTGTTTCAACCTAACAGTAGGTGTCAAAAATTAATAAGCCAATAGTTTATTAAAAATAAAGACAAACACTATCAAAAGCTCTTGCCCTTCAAAGCACCCTATTTCTGTGAATTCTGATTAGAAGAAAACAATTTATATTTACTTCTATAGATAATATATATATCTATTTTTTTTTAATCAGGGAGAGGAAACATTTCTATGGAAATAAGCAGAATAACAAAGGAAATATCCCTCTTTTAGGAATGGATCCATTCCTTAATTAGTGAATGGAAAAACACCTTATACTATTTTTCGGTGGAATGTTATGACCAATGTGATACTAGCTGGTTCAGAACGTATTCCACATTCTATATTAGTGAATGATAGAAGGTGTTGTCAAATAATTCAGCTCGCAGCATACTTAGCAGAATGAGAAATGTTTGTTTAGAGTCCAATTTATGATTTTTTGTTTTGTTATTTTACCCTCAGGAAGGAGCTTAAATGCTTAATTCTACAGCCTTACTAATATTATACTAAGCATGCAATAAAGCATAAGGCAACTATGCCTGGTTTATAATAGCATTTTTAATTAAATGTGGTGGGTTGTTTTTTTGGTTGTTTTTTTTGTTGCTGTTTGGTTGTTGGGTTTTTTTTCATTGCAAACTGAAATTTAAAACCAAAAATTATCAGCAGGAGGTTTTAACTGTGCAGCATTCTTTTTGACCTGGGGACAAAAGCTCTCAATGTTTTCACTGGAGGGGAATTCTTAGTTTCTTTTATGTAAAATCTGTTGTAATTTGTTGAGCCTTTCCACCTAAATCTGTGGTCTAGTTGCTAAACTAAGCCCTTCCAGATAGTAAAATATTATCTTCAAAAAATTGTTGCAGGGAGAAGATTATTTTCTAGATTGTTTTCTAGATTGAAGGGAAGTACCCCAGAAACATTCGATATCTTTGTGGATCTAGTGATGTGGTTGGTGTCATATGAGCAGTACCTCCTGTACCCCAGCCTAATGCCCATGCCACAGAACTGCAGTACTGTCTTGATGTGCTATCAGGACATGCACTAGTATTCTAACAGAGGGAATACAATTCAAAGGAAATTCAAATTCTGTGGAACAAACTGGTTTTGGACTGACTTTATGCTGTGTTATATTTTGCAAACTGTAGAGGGCTGTGCTTACAGGGCCCAGTTCCATAGGATGTGGACCAAAAAGGCTTTGGTGTAACCTTTTTGTTATGTCTTTCACTCTCTATATCTCTTTCACTCAGTCTGTGCAAACTGGGAGGTGCCCTTTTTGCAAAATCTGGACTTGAAAATGTATCTGCAAAAAGAATGGGATCAGGTCTAGGACTTCCTATCACACCGAAATACACAGGCATTCTGCATGCCCACTGTCATTACATCTGCTTTGCTTACATTTGATTGCATGTGAAGTGTGTATGCAGTAAAAAAGCTTTCTAGATTGAATTTTGAAGCTGTCTTGAAGCTACTTGTCATATCTGTTATTTGGTCAAAGCAGAAAATAGAACATATAGATTATAGTCTCCGTAGAATTTAATTTTTGCTCTTTGTTTAACTTGGAAATCCTATGTGCTTGATTTATTAAAAACATCTGTGAAAAATCCAACTAGGTGAAATAATCCAGGCAAACCAGAGACAATAATTTAGAAGCAATATACTTTTTTCATGAGTAATCTAGAAGCTGGAATGGAAATACTAACTCAATTCCCCAGAAACATGAGCTTAATTCTCCACCACATTCCTAACCTAATTTTTCAGACTCACCAGCTGAGCTGAGTCTCAGATAGGCAGTTAAATGTCTAGGCACGGCTTTGGGTTTGTATTGTTTTATTCAGCCTGATATGAGCCAGGAGCTGATTTGAGACTGGACTTCTACTGAGTGTGAAACTTACTCTCCAGATTTTGTAATTTTTGCATTTTCATAAAACCCTCCTCCTGGTCATGAACTTTGTATTTCTGCCGCTCATTAATGTAAAATGTTTGCATCATTATTTCTAAGTGAATGATTCAGTTGTTAAAAAGTAATAGAGTTTTAAAAATAACCCAACAGAGACTTCAGCAGAAAAGCAATAACCTGGATCCCTCTAGAGGCCGTTTGTGTAATATTTGGTGGGAAAAAAGAACTGAACTTTTCTCCCAATTCTCTGTCTGCAAATAAGGGAGTCTTACTGTGTGGTGGTGTTGTCTTGCCTGTGTGCTTCTGTTGGGTGATGAAAGCTGTGTAATTGTTGTACTTTGTTTCCCTTAAAGTAGTTCATGCTTAGAACTGACTAATGTGGCAGGACTTTATGTATGCATTAATTCAGGGCCTGAATTCCTATATGGCTGTTTCCTCGGAAATTGCTTTTAGAAAGTCAGTGTTTTATGTCTGGTGTTCACTGTGACACCACAAAGATAGATTTCAATCTGTAGCAATTTTGCCAACAAGCTAATTAAACAGCTGGACAAATGGGATACTATTAATTTCCTGTCTACATGCATTTTAAGCTGATGCCTGTGTAAGCCTGAATACGATCCCAAATATAGTGAGGTTGCTCCAAAGTACATGTGAATATCAAAGATTAAATGCCTATAAATGTCAAGACAGGCCATCATGATGGTGGAAAGCTACATGCAATCAACCAGTGTGAGTAGTTTGATTGGAAAGGAAGAGTGGTCAACACTGCTAGAGAAAGAGCATATCTTCCAAAGTTCTTCACATTGCTTCTGGGATAAAAACAATCAAAGCCCAAATTTGAGAAAGCACCTGAGTTACAGCTAAATTCATGCCTATTGAACACTCTATGATAGTTTTTCCCACATTAAATTCTTCCTGGGCATTGGAGAACTGCTATTTCAATGGCTTATCCAGAACAATCTGCTTGTTGGGCTGTATGCATTGACTGAAAGGATGCAGATAACTCCAGTTTATCAGTAGTCCCTCTGAATACAGTGTATGAAGCGACTGAAATGTGTAACAATCTGTCCTTCACTGATTGACTGGAAAACCTTGACATTAAAGAGTCAAATCAATTTGGATAGCCAAATGAAAAACTCAGAATGTTTTCTTAGTGATCTTGATGAAACTAATTGAATTATCTTCAAGTCACAAATGTGCTTGGTGCAATTTAAGTTAATCTTAAATAAATAGTTTATTATTAATGTCCTTTGAAATATTCTTGGTTCATCTCTGGTCCTTATTCTGTTTCCTGTGAACATTTAACTTTTTATCTGCTTCCTAGCAAAGTGCTATATTCCTTTATCACTGTGTTGTTCCACATCATCCTTCCAGGTACTTGAAAAACAAGTTTAATTTTTTAACTATATGAGCATGTAGAATGATAGACTTTTTATACTTACTCCTGGCATAGAGCAAAGTAGTCTTTGGTCATTCACTGCATGCAAAATATCCTGTTGTATACCATGAAATGTAATTTCATCCACATGAGTGAACACTGATGATGTGCTTTGCAAGTGCTGGGTAAAATAACTGTCCATATTTTGCTTTGCTGTAAGGGTGAAAAGAATAATGTTGCAATGAAAGATAAAGACGTGGGGAAATATTTTTAAAGGCATTTTACCAAACAATTTACAAACAGCAGTTTGGGTTTTTTTGGGTGTTGGGTTGTTTTTTTTTTTTTGTTGTTGTTTTTTTTGGTTTTTTGGGTTTTTTTTGTTTTTTTGTTTTTTTGTTGTTGTTCAGCATTATGCTATCTTGGAGAAACACTATAACTTGTATATGCAGTGCACTACAATATGTCAAAACATAGGCAGATTATGCACAGTCTGGATTAATTTTCTGACCACAATATCTTGATATACCAGGGTACACTGGTAGTGTCAAAATCTCACCCTTAGTTTTGTACAGGAGATAAGCAAATACCTACTGATAGTGGGGAAAACACTCCAATGGGCTTCAGTGATTCTTCAGTCACTGTTTTGCCTATATGCCACTTTACATTTTGTCCATGCACTTGTAACTGTCAAAAGTTTAATTTCAAACCAAGAAGTGTATTTGAAAGAATGTGAGTTGTCTTTGGGTACTTTTAAGCAATGCAATTATTCATTTGGTGTTAATCAACTGTGCAATTGATTTATTACTGCTTACTTTTGGCAGTGGGAAGCAGTAACTTGGGATTTGCATCCACCAGTAAGTGGAGCTCTTTGCTAGCCTAGGAAGGTGTGTCATCACCAGGAACCTTTGTTTCTTTTCCCTAAAATGAAAATACTGGAGAGTTGGTTTTGAGTCTTTTTACAACTTTCACATTATATTCCAGTTCTGTTAGTTTATAAAAAGAAGTTGGTAACAGAGAAAATCAAGCAAATTATAAACTATTTCCATGGAGATGTTATTGTTTTTCTCTTTGAAATCTAGGCCCCACAAATGAAAGGGAAGACTCTAATATTTTCTTTTGACTTATATGTTATTGTGAAAAAAGACATATCCTGGTATTTCTGATGAAAATGGTACAGTTTGCCATGCTAGGGATATGTAAGTTCAAGGAAGCAGAACATACAACCTTGATGTGTAGGTGGAGGCATAGACTGTGAGATGGATTAAGTGAATTGCCATATAGTGAAGCTGGAAATTGTATCCAGCTCTTGTTGCCCAATTCTTGCTCAATGAGGCTTCTCAGTTTTGTTCCTTTTGAAATTATTGATGTTATGAGTCAACTTTAACTTTCTTCTTTCACTGCCAGGACAGTGTTCCCTGGAAATGCTTTGTCATCCTGCATGCTTGACCAGGTCTTTATAGCCCTGCAGATATATTTGAGCAAAGCTTTAACAAAGAAATGCTTAGGCTAAAATCTCAAGCCCTTAAATAAGCAAAAGTCAAACCAAAATAGTAAGAGGAAATAGAAATAAAGGGCTTGTAAATTACTGGCACAGAGCTATGATCATATTTGCAAGCTTTCTGATGCTTCTACAATTAGTTTTTTTATTCTAAAACTTTCTAAATTGTAACAAGATGTGTATTCCAGCTTCAACCTTTGCCTCTCCTGTCCACGATGTCTCTGGAATCTCCTTATCCTGAATCTGCTTAGCTTTTGAGAAAAGATGCTGCCTCCTCTCATTCTCCCCAACCCACTCGTTGCTGAAAGGAATGCAGCATGCAATGAAGACTGCAGAAAATTATTTAGCCAAGATCCTCTCCTTGCAGAGGCCATTTCTCAAGTGGAAAGGTAGAGGTCATCACTGCATATAAAAAAAAGAAAAAAATGCTGCCTAAACACACCACCAGGAGAGCTCTCTATAGCTATAGGGAAAGTATGAAATAAAGGGGAAACAGTCCTCACAATACAAGATAGGATCATGCCAGCATTCCATGCTACTTTCACTTCCCAATATCTGCAGAAACCAAAGCTCCTCTGTATTCTCCCTGAGGCCTTCAAGGGACTGATTGTTTTTCAAAGTACAAAGATTCACTTCACTTAGTCATTGGGGACTTTCAATGGTGCTGTGAAGCCACTCATACATTCAGAAAAGTACACCTGTATATCTCTGCAGGATCACATTGTTTTATTACTGCTACAACATAGTGGGTTTGTGTTTCAGATCACTCCCACACAAACCTGGCTTTTGTTCCATAGAAGAGTCAGGTCTCCCATAAAGTGGGGGACTGCTGCCTCTCACAAAGCAAGGAAGGCAGTGAATAATTTCACTCAAACCAGAAAAGAACAAAACCCCCGTTCCTGGAAGCGCATTGTATCAGTGCGGTAAGTCCCAAGGTTTCAGTAACTTATACACCTTTCAATCATATGTGACTTTGTTAGAGGATTCATTAGTTAATGCTAATAACTGCTTACCTATACACTCATGTCACGGCAGGCCTGGATAGGCCAAAATAGGCTTACACATGTTCTGGCTTGCCTAGGCATATTTTGCTGCTCTCCTTCCTTCTGTTGTGGGGAGAAGCAACCTTGGGAAAGAGGACAGAGCCACTGAGTCTGAGGACCATGGCTTGCTCAGACTTGTTTTGCTCCTGTGGTAAACTTGGCTTGTGCCTGCTTTGTGCAAGGCCTGTGTCTTTCCCAAATTTGGGTAAAGCAAGCCTATGGCTTCACCTAATATGGTGAAGCTTGGCTAACTGCCAAGCACATGAAGGACATGGAACTGTTGGAGAGAGTCCAGAGGAGGGCCACAAAGATGATCAGAGGGCTGGAGCACCTCTGCTATGAGGACAGGCTGAGAGAGTTGGGGCTTTTCAGCCTGGAGAAGAGAAGGCTTCGGGGAGACCTTATAGCAGCCTACCAGTATCTAAAGGGGGGCCTACAGGAGGGCTGGGGAGGGACTGTTCACAAGGTCTTGTAATGACAGGATGAGGGGGAATGGGTTCAAACTGGCGGAGGGGAGATTTGAACGGGATGTTAGGAAGAAATTCTTCACAGTGAGGGTGGTGAGGCACTGGAACAGGTTGCCCAGGGAGGTTGTGTCTGCTCCCTCCCTGGATGTGTTCAAGGCCAGGCTGGATGAGGTCTTGAGCGACCTGATCTAGTGGGAGGTGTCCCTGCCTGTGGCACAGGAGGTTGGAAGTGGATGATCTTTGAGGTCTCTTCCAACCTAAACCATTCTATGATTCTATGAAATAAACACTTAAAGACTCCTGTAATTTACCAATTGCCTTCTGCAAGTGGAAAGGAGCTCCTTGAGTCCATATAGTGGACAAGCGGTATATTGACCACAAGTGGTGTATTGACTGCAGGAACCTTCTCTTTCAGTTCAATTAATTTTTATATATTTTTGCTAGTTATTTGTTCTAGATCCTATATTATTCCTTTGTATAATATTTCCATGACCATTGCAGAAGAACCTGATTATTATTAAAATTAGTGGTCAAGGTGGTGAGAGTTCTGAATACCACAATTAATAAACAATATTAATTAAAAAAAAAAATCTTGCAATCAATTAATACCCCTCCATTACAACTCATCCTCATAACTATTACACCAGCAGTTTTCTGGAGCATTACAGCAACGTTACATCAGCCTGCATCGCTAGGCTGTAATTTATTAGACTGCAAAACAAAAGCAATGTAAAAGTTAATTAGAAGGCATTCTGGGAGGGAAAAAATGTCAAACACTGATCTCATGTATTTCCTTAAGAGAAGATGCAGCTGTTCTGTCCAAATCAAAGTCCCTGTATATTCTTTGTTCTACATTCTGAAATACTATTTAAAACAGTCTGGATTTTAGAACTCTCTGTTAAAATTCTCTGTCAATTTACATAAATATTGAAGGAGGTGTCAAAACTCTTTAAATTAATGGTAAGGACAAGATAACATACTGCACTAAGTTCAAATATAGAGAAGAGTAACATCAACTCCAATGGAACAGTGCAGGGTCTGAAAATGTGTTTAAACACTGTAATGGATAATTGCTTCCTTCTACACTGTTTTACATCAGACCAGTACAGTTGAGCTGAACAGGAAAGACAGAGTAATGTAACCATAGTTCATGTGCAGCCCGTATGCATATAACTTTCTAAGGCAACTTTCCCTTTGACTTGAGAAGCTTAAATTAAGTAAAGGAATTATTTTGTAACTCTATGGCTGCAAGCCCTGTGCTACAATCAGAACTGGAGAGTCTTTCAAAAGAAATATCTGAATCACTGGATCCATTTTGAGTCACTGTCACTGCAGGAGGGACAGTAAGTGCTGTGGTACAGAAAGTTGCTCCCTAGGTAATCAGAAGCTGAAAAGGGACTGATGTTGAAAGCCCTGATTGGCATTAGCATTCATCATCAAAATGCCTGCTTGTAACTAGCTTCCAGTTTTAAGGACTTATTGTAATGGCTGTGCACACCTTGTAGTAGCCCATTCCACATGGCAAAGATATACCATGAGAGAAGCTTAAAGAAACAGAGATAAAACACCAATGTTTATTTTTTGTCACTACTCTCACAATCTGTAAACAATGGACTAGTTGCTTTAATATGCTGGTTTAGTAAGTAGTTTAGTTTTATGTTTAATCACTATTTTCACAGTTAGGCAGTTAGGCTCTGGATAGTCTCAGATGCAGTCTCTGGATGTGTTACAGAGAAAAATTTATTCCCAGGCATGCTTTATTTGTATCATATGAACTGTGGAAATAAATGTAATTTGAGCCAACTTCAGTTGTTTTTTCAGTAATCTTCATGTAGGGTCTTTGAGCAAGGATTTATTTCTGAAACCTTTGTGAAAATAAAGCAATCCCCCAAAAATAACAGATTACATGAAGTTTAAATCACAAGGGAAGATGTAAAATAGTTGAAGAATTTCTGCAAGCTTTCCAAGAATACATTTGAGTTATAAAATGGAGAACTGATTTGAGCTTAAATACAGTTAGATAAAACTATTCATAAAGAGATTAGTTACTCTGAACAACAACAACAAAAAAAAAAGGATCGTGCACATTTGGAGAGTTCTATTGTTTCTTTAAACAGTGGTTATGAAAAAAAAACCACATTCATAAATAACAAGTATTAGACCTACCGATAAACACAACTAAACCAATTTTGTATCTGTTGTGGAGATAGGACCACACCTGACATTTAAGTGAATGCTCACAGCAGTAGATTGAAGGGAATAGGTGCATAGCTGTAACCATTGCCAACTGTCTTCTTTCTGACCTGTCTTTTAGAGCAGTTTGAGTTGGGAAAGCAGAGGTATTTTTCTTTTGGAAAAGAGAAGACTAACAAATTAGCTTCTTTTTTACTCAAAACTAGGGATACCAGACCTTCATTTATGTTATCACCCTCTATTATTTCCAGCTCTAGCCAATACTTGAGAAGTACTGTCAGAAGCTTGCCCTACTGGAAAAGAAGACACCATCACCATCCACAGGGTAGCACAGAAAGGAGGGATGAAGAGCATCAGCACTGAATTCCTTAAAAAGGTAATGAAGTTTATAAAGAAGACGAGAGTGGCAACCTTCAAACTATTCAGGGTGAAGCCTGGCCCAAAAGGCTTCAGGGTCGTTGGAGGATGGCTGTGGCATAAGGCTCCCTGTTAACATCTGAGCAGGCAGCTCTGGCCCAGCTGCTTCCCTTGCCAGGGCTCTGAGAGCTACAGTCCTGCAGCATTTGCAAACCACCTCTCTCAGCAAGTATTTTGCTGCTGACATAAATTTCCTTTGAGGCTTTTATATACGGATTAAAGCTTTTTGCACCTTTCATCTTATCTTGAAAGTTGCAATGAATTCATAGTTAAGATTCTAAACTACTCAAAATACTGGGGGGAAGAATAAAAAGTTCTGTTCTCTTAAGCAATTTTAGTGCATCTCTCTAGGAGCGCTGATGTTGCCAGGGTGATTGTGGAGTAGATTGGAGAGCAGAGGCTCTCTCTTTGGAGTCAAGTGACCTTCAAAATTGCTCTTGCTCCATTTTGCCCCTCCCAGAACATTTGTTTGGTTTTCAGTTTGTGGGGTTTTGGTGGGGTGGTTTTTTTGGGGTTTTTTTTTGTGTTTTTTTTTTTTAGAGTCGGTGGCTCTTTGTCGCATAAGCATCTGTGTCTTTCTTAATGTGAACTATAGACATTTCAGTCATTACAGACCTGAGGATGTAAAACTACTTAGAAAGAAGTTGATGCATATTTGGTATTTTATTCCCCCTGTACTGAACTGGAAAAGTAGAAGGCATATCTGAAGAGAATGAGCTTCTCAGTAGAGGTGCTGCCCAGCTTCAAACAAGACAAAACTGGATTCATGGGCAGCAATAAGTAATATGCTGACACCACCTAATGTGATGTCAGTTCATCTCTGTAGTACATCTGCAGAGAAATAGGAAACCCAAGCTCTTTACAGAAGTCCAGATCTGCTGCACAACAAATACCCCTGTGATTGGTATGTCATTTATCTAGAAATCCCATATACACTGCATGGGCAAGTGTCACTGAGTGAGATGGAAAAGCTAAAACCTCTTTAGTTCTCTAGTAAATCTGCTCTGAAAAGAATAAGGGCTAATCTGATCTATTAAACTGAGCACAGCATTCCCTTGAGCAGATTAGTTTTGCAGTGCCTCTAACAAGTGCAAGTGCAGATCATTACTGTTCCCAAAGGGTGTTCACTGAGGCTCTACTCTGGTCATTCAGTTTGTAGAGTCATACCATATTTGTTGGTTTCAGGTTTTTTGGTTTCTATTTGAGTTGTACTTATCTTCTTCTCTAAACTTTAATAACAGTGACATTTTAAGTTAATCACTGAAGTCAGATTTCTCTTTTCATTTAAGAATGAGTAACAAATTTGGATGCTGTGAAACCTGACCTGTGATCTAAGCAGAGCTTAATTTCAAGCACTAGAAAAAATATCCCTGTTCCTTTGAACTCAACCCATGATCCTTTCCCTCCTGATATTCCAGTGTCAAATCCATCCTTTCTCCCACATTCAGCAGAAAGCCTTTGAATCACATGTTGCAACACTGTACATGTGTATGAAACAAGTTAAATTTGCCAACGACTTTGCTAGACCTCCTAACTCTCAAAAATTGAGAATAACTTTTGATGGCAGATTTACTGTGCTGAATACAATTTGGGCCCTGCCTTATGGTGCAAGGCAAGATTTTGGCTACTGACACCAACAGGACAAGGGAACAATGATGGCTCTGGGATCTCCCTGCTCATCCAGCTGTGGAGCTCCCCTTGCACAGGTTCACTCTGAAGCTACTGCTTTAAATGGTGTTTGATAAACAAGTTGACCTCTGCTACAAACAGGATCTGCCCTTTTTTTGAAAGACTTGGGAGAAAAACTCTGTGACTCACTCTAGGTTGGGGTCCTGACTTGCCTTCATATTGCCATTACTGTTGCAAAAGCCATCTCTTATTTGTGCTACATAAAATTTCAGACTATGTTAGCTGTTTGATGGCTTGTCCCTCTGACTGCTGAGCAAAGGTTATTCCATCCACTGGTAAATCAAGGAGTAAATTACACCAGAAAAAAATGTCATTTTGCTTAAACAACCTTCTTGAACTCTTCAAAATCAGTACCTGACCTGCTTCTGGGGCACGCAATGCTGTTTTACTCCTCGTGGCAAAACCACATAAATGATAATGAAGGAAAGCTGGTAACAGGCTCACAAAGGATTCCGATTTCTGATTCTGAGGCCTCTTTTACAGTCAGGAGAAAATGGATGTTGTTTTGAGCAGTGTGTAATATAAATCTGAGAGTTTGTTTGCAGAAAAAGAAAAATACTCAAGCATAACTTGATGAACACAGAACCTGAACCAACCTGGTTGGATGCAGAACCAATCTGATCACTATTTACCAACTTGATAGCCTTTTAACCAACCTGATCACCTTTTATGATCAGGTTTCCTGCCTGGTGAATATGGGAGAGGCTGTGGATGTAGTCTACCTGGACTGCAGCAAAGCATTTGACACCATCTGCCACGAGCTCCTGGCAAAGCTGGCAGCTCGTGGCTTGGACAGATCCACTCTCAAACGAGTCAAGAACTGTCTGGAGGGCTGAGCCCAGAGAGTGGTGGTGAATGATGCAATATCCAGTTGGCAACCAGTCACTAGTGGTGTGCCCCAGGGATCAGTGCTAGACCAGATCCTGTTCAATATCTTTATTGATGGCCTGGATGAGGGGATTGAGTCCATCATCAGTAAGTTTGCAGATGACACCACGTTAGGAGCAGGTTTCAATCTACTGGAGGGTAGGAGAGGCCTGCAGATGGACCTGGACAGGTTGGATGGGTTGGCAGAGGCCAATGGGATGAGATTTAACAAGGCTAAGTGTAGGATTCTACGCTTTGGCTACAACAACCCCAGGCAGCGCTACAGGCTGGGGATAGAGTGGCTGGAGAGCAGCCAGGCAGAGAGGGACCTGGGGGTGCTGGTAGATAGCAGGCTGAACATGAGCCAGCAGTGTGCCCAGGTGGCCAGGAGAGCCAATGGCATCCTGGCCTGTATCAGGAACAGTGTGGCCTGCAGGATGAGGGAAGTTATTCTTCCCCTGTACTTGGCACTGGTCAGGCCATACCTTGAGCACTGTGTCCAGTTCTGGTCCCCTCAATTCAAGAGAGATGTACTGGAACATGTCCAGAGAAGAGTGACAAAGCTGGTGAGGGGCCTGGAGCACAGCCTTGTGAGGAGAGGCTGAGCGAGATGGGGTTGTTTAGCCTGGAAAGGAGGAGGCTCAGGAGTGAACACATTGCTGTCTACAACTACCTAAAGGGAGGTTGTAGCCAGGTGGGGGTTGGTCTCTTCTCCCATGCAGCCAGCAACAGAACAAGGGGACACAGTCTCAAGTTGTGCTGGGGAAGGTATAGGCTGGTTATTAGGAAGAAGTTCTTCACAGAGAGAGTGATTTGCCATTGGAATGGGCTGCCTGAGAGGTGGTGGAGTCTCCATCCCGGGAGGTGTTCAGGAAAAGACTGGATGGGACACTTAGGGAGGGGTGCTAGGTTGGACTGGATGATCTTGGAGTTCTTTTCTATTCTATTCTTTCTCCCATACTGACTTTCTTTTCTTACTTGGAGTAAGCAGTCTGCTTTCAATATTCTTCCACATTTGCTTCATTACTGAGCAAGGACAATATCTTTTTCCTTGTTTTCTTGTGTTAAGATGAGAGTTGTTCCATAGGCTTATGTAAGATAATTTTTCTTCCCCCTCAATATTTCTCTCTTGGCTAATAATAAAATATGTGTCCAAGAGCCAGGTATACATATGAAGCATTTGCTTCAGTGCTGATGATTGAAGCTGCAAATCCAGTGCATGTCCCAAGGCACATCCATACCACATTCTGATTTCAGTCCATGAATATGAGTCTTATTTTCCCACCTCCCCTTCTCCAAAAGGGTATCACTGGCTAATGGAAGAAGCAAGGGAAGAGGTTTTCTCCTGCAACTGCTATTGCTACCAGTTTCTTGTGTAGTTGACACATATGACTCCAGTGGTGCTGTAAACTTCATTACTTCTGAAAGCATTTCTTCACATACTGAAGTTCATCTGCACTGCCTGTTGTCATAACCTTTTCTAATTGTAAATGTTGTTGGTCCTGGGCTTATTATTTTCCTATTGATGTGTGTTGTACTGTCTGCTTACAAGTAAAGTTAATGATGCCCTTGTCAGTCTCAGGGAAGTACTAACACAGAAAGTAATCTCTGCATAATTAAGGGAACCCTGGTGACAGCCCAGAAGCATGAAGTTTCTGAAGTCTGCTCTGAGATTACAGGTAGTCACAGTGCTCTGGGTGAGGTAGAGAGGAATTTCACACATTTGTGTTGCCTGTGATTTCAGATAAGAAAATCTTACATTGTTAGACACACTTTCTAACTGCAAGATTATTCCTTTTGGTTTATGTAAACAAAATATTTCTGATGCATAAAAAATACTGGGAAATGTTAAATTGAACTTAATTCATTTGCAGGCATGTTTAAACTCTTAAAATTTTCAAGGTAGATTTGATTGAAATGCCAAAATGTTTTAAATGTGCTATTTTAGAAATACCACAGGTCCTTGGAAATACGCTTAAACAGACTGTAGTCTTCTAAATGTTGAACTTAACAGGCAATAATAGGATTCAGGCTTTTCAAGCTGAGAGAGCTCTCTGAAGTTTATTCAGCTAGTTTATCTAGACAGAGCAGGGGCATAGCACATAACTGAATAAACAATGGCTTAATTATTTTTTTGGTCTTGCAGTATAGTTGATTTGTACATGTGAATGATAACCTCTTTGGCAGATGCTGGTTTCAGACCATAAAGCAGTGTTCCATTACAGGCACAAAAAATGGCTTTTCAGTCCCCATCTGTGTTTAACTTCTGAAGAAAATACTATAAATCTTACTACTTTTTTGTTTTGTTTTGTTTTTAGATAAATGCAGATATATTGTGGTGCTTGAGAGCTGAAACCTTCTGGCCTCAGTTTAATAGTATTTAGGTTTTCATGTTATCATGAATTAGACCCTTTCCCGAAGGAAAGCAGCCTAAATGTCCAGATCCAGTTTGCACAGCAGTTCCATCAGCTCTCTAGAAGCCTGGGCTTATTGGCAGACTCATCCACTTGTCCAGCTGTAGAGGCTGGTTCATGGTTGCCTGACTGTATGTGTAGTCACTAATACACACTGGTTGGGTGGCAGGGTCAGAAGGAGCACTGCAGAGACACAACCAGCTTTGTTTGCTTGCTCCCTTCTGAACACACAGCTAGGAATAAGAGAAATGTCTGAGCACTCAGAATTTGACCATTTCTCCTAATATGTAGCTTCAAGCCTTGGGGTTGTGCTTTTGGCTTGGTTTTTTTTGCTTGTTTGTTTGGATTCTTTCTACTGAAACAAACAGAGCATTTGTGAAATGCAGACCAATTTTGAAAAACCACAATAAAATGAAAGAAAATTGCAATAATTACAGAGATTGAGTAAAGGTCAAAGATAGAGTTGGTCAAAATCATCACCCAAATTTGCTCTGTAGTTTTCCTGTGGTGCGTCACAGCTTCTCAGACTTATGTTGGGCACTGTCAGGCCTGTTTGTTTGCTTGATCATCTTTCTCCATGTCTCTGTCTTTTTATCAGGAGTCCTGGGGCCCACAGCTCAATGAAGAAATTATATACAGACAAATTTAAAGACTTCATAGTAAACACAAGGTTGTTTTTTTATCCTCTGGCTGAAGTAGCCAGTCTGAGACTTTAAACTCTCCATTTTTTCCTCAGATTTGTCTTATAGTGATGTTTTAAGGATTCTGGTATTTTCACCATTTTTAACTTCTTCTTTCACAAGGATTCCATGAACAAAGACAATCACAAAATTATTGAAACACTACAGTTCCTGTGCTGCTGACACAGATGATGGAACAGGAGTAATGTAACAAGAGTAATTTAGCAGCTAGAACAAAAAGATCTACTTAGGAATGTTCAGGATTTGATACATGGGATTTTGGTTATGGTTGAGGTGACTAGTAGTTGCACAGTAAATTCATGACAAGATAATATTATATTTATATTGCTTTCTATGTTTTTCTACTCCACAGATAAGCAAGAAGAATTTGGATGAGTGCTTAATGACATAAAATGACCATCAGCAAAGATTTTTTAAATTTTGACCAGGCCAAACAGATCAGAGAATCTCTGGTTATATAAATTATCTCATCCAGTAGCATCTAAAGATTAGGTAGATTAAAACTGAGAAATTCAGGGTCTTTTGAAAGGGTGTGGAAAGATAATGAACACAGAAATACCTAAGCAAGTTTAAATTTCTAAGTACAGGTGTTTTCTGTCCTGAACAATAGTCAACTAATACAACAACTTATCACTCTCTAAGATTCCCCACAAAATTAAATTATGGAGGACACCCCTTGCTTCCCCCCAGAGCCACAAAGTTTGGGAAAGAGCAAGCATAAAGAGACATCCACAGATGCACAACAGCAGCCAGATGGTGAGAGAGGGAAACAGAATCAGAACCGTTGAAGGATGAAAGTCAAACTGAAGGCTCAGCAAACAGTAGCTTAAAACTGAAAAACAGACTCCCCGCCTATCACACGGTTTATATGGACCTGGAAGGGGAAGATACTGAAGTTTTGATGGCTCTCTAGTGGGAAGGCTGTGGCTTCTTTCCACTCTACCCTCAATGGAAAATCCTGTGGTGTTTGCTGTAGAGCATTTCTGGAACATCTTTGTGCTAATAGAGCAATCAGTGTGAAAAGGCAAACCCGAGAAACAACAAAACCAGCAACTAAACCCCACAAAAACAGGATTTAGAAACAGAACTAAATAAGTTTATAGAAACAGGATGGCTGTTCACCTTTCCTGTACACAAACTGTTCTGATTTTTTTTTTTTTTTTTTGGTATGGTACTATTTTCTAGATCTATTCACAAATGCTCTGGGAAATTTACTTTCCCTTTGTTACAAAACACAAGATTCCACAACACTATGATCTTCTTTCCTTTTACTTTCAACCTTAGTTTGAAATACTTTTTTTCTCTTGGCTCCTCTGAATTATATTCATTGGCTTTTCACAGAAGTTCATCTTCAGTATGCCAAACTCTTTTCACATAATGTAACTCAATCCGTTGTCCAATTCACACACAGCTCAACACAAATCTCTGGCATCTGCTCTTTCAAAATCTGGCTACCACTTTGGTGTTTTTTATTCCAAGCAGATTTTAAAGAGATTTTTGCACATGCAACTTTAACTTTCAGCAGTTGGAAATAAAAGCATCTGCTTTCTTGCTATAGCTTTCAAACAATTTCTTAAAGGCTTGATTCTTACTTTTTGTATTTGAGTCACAGTGACCTGGAAATTAGCTGTTTCGTTTTTCAAAGGAAAGATAAAAATTTCAAGACTTATCTTAGAAAAGTTTGGAAACTCCAGCATTTTGCCTAATGGTCCTCTGTTCTAGTCCTATTCCTCTGCAGCACAGATTGGGTCATGAGCTTGTATTTGGTTGCAGCCATGTCTCTTCCTCTTACTTACAGCCTAGGCCTTGTGCTAAGCTACATAAGAGTGATGATGAAGTGAAAGCAGTGGGATGGATGTTGTGTTTGTCCACCACATTTCAAAGCAGCTCATCTTCAGGATCAAAATTGGCAGTGCCAGTTATCTGCCTTTGCTTTAGAAAATATCACAACATCATTCAAGCTTCTGCAATAGGGAATGTCTATTCAGTTTCTTCATCTGAATACTATCAATTTTTATATGCCTGTGAAATGAAGCTATATTTTCATGCCCTCTTTTTCTGTAATCAAACCTAGTAATTAAAAAAAAAAAAGATGTGCACGCAATGTAATCTACTGCTTTGAGCCTGAAAAAATAAAATCAAGGTGTAAAAACTCTATGAGATACCAGAAGGACTGGTGTAAAAGTATGACTTCTTCCAAAGATATTTACAAAGAGTATGTGTTTATATACTAAATTAATTTCAAGCAAAAGCAATTTGTCTTGTCTGGAGACTGACATAGTAAGTGATGCCATTAAAAACAAGAGTAAGATGCTTAAATATTCATGCCTATTTAAAAGCTGCACTAGGAACTTTGTATTTTAGGGCAAGATTTAATTGCATTCTGTAAAATGCACTGGCAGGACAGTCATTTGCTCACCAGCAGGTAACAGCAGTTTCAAAAAGAAAATACTTTCCCCAGTGTAGCTGTAGGAAATGCTGCTGCTTAGAAACTAGTGTAGATATTAATCAAAACAAAAAGAACAAACTGTTACATAAAGCAATAATTTTAACAGGCAAGTACTTTGAGTCTGCCTAAAACAGATGATCAGAATGTATTTCTTAGTTCTTGGTTTATTGTCTCCATAAAAATTTGGAAGGATGTATGTCTAGCCTAATAATAACTTTTGCCCCCCCTTTTTTTTTCCAGCACAACTATAATGTGTGTGTGTGGGGGGGGGTGTTTGTTTGTTTGTTTTTTTACTCTTTTTTGTTCTTGCAACATTTTTACCTTATTGTTGTCTGAGAGTTCAAATGCACATTGCTCACTGAGGATGCTGAAAAGGATTGACTACCAATGGGAATTTTCACAGAGGGTGTTAACTATGGAAACGTTTAGGAAAATCTGATGTCTAAGGATAAGTAATAGGATGAAAGTAAGCAGAGGGAAATTTATGATAATTCTTAAAGAAAAATAAGGTCTTCTTGTTGAATCCTGTTAAATTACGTATAAGGTCACTAGGGACGAGGTAGTAATTTTTAGTTAGGAATTGAAGTAGTTTTTAACTGATCTGGATGAAGAAATTTGGCATTCTCTAACAGGAAGCTGTTTTGACAGGTGGAGGGACTCTTTTGATCCTAGATTAATCTCAGCATTCATTGCAAAAGTTAGGATTCTGTGGGCATTGCTGAGCACCAGTAGTTCTGTTTGATTATCTATATGCCTGGCATGTACATTTTCAATTCAACGCTTGAAAAAGCCCCGTTCTCTGCTAACAATACAAGTCCTCTGGGAAATATTAATTAAACCAGGCGGGGTTTCATAGGCTGAGCTGCTATTGTTCTGTCTTGGCAAATATATAAATTAAATAGATCTTTCTCAGGCAGAGGCCTGTAAGTGAATCTCAAACAGTGAATTTATGCTAACTAAGCAAGAGAGAGCAAATCATTTAGTTAGAAACCTGAGTTTGAATAAGGTATTTGGTTAGATATAATTCAGTAGTGATTCAGCTATTATTTTGGGTTTGTATTCCATTTCAGAGAGGCTGTGCAAAACAGGAGTAGAAGACATCAGTGAATGCAAAATTAAAGTGAAACTGAGCTATGGTCTTGCAAAGGGAGTGCAAGTAAATACCAATATATTGAAAGCTGACAAAATGAGGTGAGGCAAAACGTATCCATATACTACCTTTATCCTGCTTGGGCTACCTACTGGTTCCAGTAAGCAGCTTCTTCCATCTCTGTTATGCTCAGTTTGACTTTGTTTAGTGACCTTTTCTCTCTTGCTATCCCTGTTTTGTAATGATATGTCTTTAAGTGATACATTGATTTGCTTGTAACTGCCACACTCCTCAACAGATGGGGAGTTTTTCCCTTCTACTTCTATTGTTGCAAAGTCTGAAGAAGTGTTTTCTCATTTCAGTTTCAATTATTTTCAGAATAAAGGAACGACTGAACACAGGTTACCTTCTGGTCCTCCCACATACAGTGTATCACTGGCAAAAAGAAAATACTCTAAATTCCTTTATTGTACAATGACCTTAGTGTCTAGCAAAGGCATTTTTAGAAGTTTGTAAATATTAAAGGGCATATGATTTAAATTGTATTCAATCTGCACAAATAGAAAATTACAGAAAAGGTTTTTTTAAAGATTTTTTTCCTCATTTACTTGATAAAAGCACCAGAAACAAACAAACAAACAAAAAAAATCTTGTTTGATTTAGTGTCATAGCAGGATGCTTGGTAAGCTGCCTGTGTTGTAAAACAGTGATCCTTTTGTGGCACCCTTATGAACAGTATCTGGCTAGAGAAAATTTTGTGTTCTGCTATTTTGAAAAAGTGAATGTGGCAGTGAAACAAATAATTTTATTGAAGGAACTCGTAGATTTATTTGATATTATCTGACTTTTATTATTGTAGATCTTTCTTGGATGAACCTTTGCAAGTCACACAGAGGTTTCCTTCTATGACTCATTGAGGTAAGTTTATTTACTTCTATGTTAATAAAAAGAAGCAGAGAGAGATCATAAGTGTGTTACTTCCCAATTCGTATTTGCCTGAGTTATAAAGCATGTTATATTGAGTTGTTACTTAAAGCAAGTACATTTTCTGTAATAAGACTTTATTGAAATTAATGGGTAAAAAAACTGCCTCCACCTCTCCTTCTTTGCTGTCATCTTTGCTCAGCATTTGGAAACCAATGGCCTATAAAGGTCTCTTGGAAATCTCAATATGTTATGTGGGAAACAGCCAAGTATCACTTTTGATTTCTGTCTGGTACATCTTATGAGATCCCACTGAAGTGATTTAGGCAGATCTCAACTTGCTTTCACACCATACTTGTTGTAAAGAAGCCAGATTGCCCTTCTCAAATGTCTTGAATTCATAAAAGACACAATTGTTATAAAGTCACCTTGAGTCTTCCTAACACATATTCAACCTCAAGCTGAATACAGCTCACCAAGGCTGAGCTTTCTGATTGCATCTAAAAATGTGGCAATGAATAATTCGAAGTCTTTTCTGAATACTTTTAGATAATATTTTCTGGTATAATGAGAAACATTTTTTAATTTCATTTAGTGTGATCACTATAATCCAGATGTGACTGCTCTTTGTATTTTCAAAGACAAGGTTTTAGCTTCAAATCTTCTAAAAAAATAATACACTGTAGGATAATATGGTGAGTAAAAACCATTCTTGCCTTTGAACTGTACTTGAGCTATCAAAAACTCAGTGAAGTCACTAGTACCCTGAGCTCACAAAGATAAGAGACTAAGATTGTACTCAGTAAGCTCAGACGTTTCCTCTGAGCTGGGACATGGATTTAAAATACTTATTGCCATTTGTTCATTACCAAGAAATCAAAATAGTTTATTGTTATTTATTTATATTATATAGCAAATGTGATGATACACTGTTGCTGTCAATTCAACAGTTTCTCAACCCATTTTTAAATTAACCAGTTTAACAAAACTTGTTTTATTTCCAAAGAGTGTTGAAAAAAAAAAACAAACAACAACCCAAACCCACAAAAATTATTCAGTGCTCTTCAGAGTTATGAAGCCAGCTTCCAAGATTTTTGCTTGAATTTCCATACTAAAAGAGATGGAAGATCTTTCATACTGTCAGACCACAGTGTCTTGATTCAAATCAGATTTCTCAAACAAATAAAATTGGATAGTTAGGTGCTTGACTAGTGGGAAATTAGCTGCACCAAAGAGCACAATTCAGCATGGAGCATTTGAGGAGCTTTCCTTGTTTTTCTGAATATAATTTGAAAGGATTCCAGGTCTTGTCATCACATTTGTACTGATGAGAGCTCTGTAAACTAGTATTTAGATCTGATTTTATCAGAGTTCTCATGCAATGACTTGCTGTGTTGCTATTGTCTATCAATCTTCCAGGTCCTGATTAAGTTATTTTCATAAGCATCAAAAGGATTTTACCATTAAAATAGTGCAATATTTAATTTAATGGCTGTGGTGGTTTAAGGCTTATTGAAATATCCTAATAGGAGAGATCAGTACAGAATCTGAATGAGCAGGGCACTGGTTCTAAAAAAATAATAAAGTCTATGTAATTCACTGGTTTGCTAAGGTATAAAAAGTCAATATATAAACAATTCTTTCTTCGTTGCTGTTGGGCACTGAATCTGTTTGCTGTTCTTCTGCTTCTTTCTCTAATCACTTTCACTAACCTTGACTGACCAGATAATAGGAGAGCTTTGCTGGTTGTGTTCTATCTGGGGAAAGAGAGAGTGATGTTGGCCCCTTTTAGGCTTTCTTTGTTCCAGGGGTGGTGAGAAGATTGGATTTCTATATTATTTCTAAATTGTAAATACATGCAAGTATATTGTAGATATATGTTTGTAAATTTTGCTTTGCTGTAAAGTAAAGCTTTCTCTTATTTTCAAGTCGTCTGAGCTGGTCTGGTAAATTTTAATTGCTGCGGGGGTTGGGGGGAGAGGTAGGGAGAAGTTCCCAACCCACCACAATGACATTAAAAAGTATATCTGTCTTTCTGTTATAAGGTTCCTCCTTTAATTTCTATTCTTTGGTCACCTTTCTTTCTCCTTAGTTATGTAGACATTTGAATGCAGAGAGGAATAGCCAAAGTAGCACTGAAAGATTACACCATTTGCCAATGGTGCAGAGATCCTGCATAGGTACTTGTAGACTGCCAATTTGTCTGCCTGTCTCACACAGCTCACTTATCTCCAGTTCAAGTAGACTATTTTATGTATTTTTGCCTCAGAAGAATTTTTGAAGAAAAATACACTCTCATCTCTGATTGTTTCATATTAGCAGTCCATTACCTGAGAGGAAGCATGGAATAGCAAAATTATACAACTGCCATTTCCCTCTCCTGTGGACTCAGGGTCAGCATTGACAGGGCTTAGAGGTTCTTCTTAGCCATGCTGTTGCCTTGACAGAGAAACAGATAGCAGCTTTGCAAACTCAGAGTTTGGAAATGCTTGGGAAAGTGTATCACCAAAAACTCATTGACAATGGAGATCACATTTCTTCTTACTCTAAGAATTTTTGCAAGTCAAAGAATTGTTCCAGTTCTGTTGCAGAGAGTCCAGAGAAGGGCCACGAAAATGATCAGAGGGCTGGAGTGCCTCTCCTATGAGGACAGGCTACAAGAGTTCAGGCTCTTCAACCTGGAGAAGAGAAGGTTTTGAGGAGGCCTTGTAGTAGCCTTCCAGTGTCTGAAGGGGGCCTACAGAAGGGCTGGGGAGGGACAATTTTCAAGTTCTTTTAATGACAGGATGAAGAGTAATGGATTTAAACTGGCAGAGGGGGGATTTAAAGTAGATGTTAAGAAGTTCTTTACAGTTAAGGTTGGTGAAACACTGAAACAGGTTGCCCAGATAGGTTGTGGATGCTCCTTCCCTGGAGGTGTTCAAGGCCAGGTTGGATGAAGCCTTGAGCAACCTGTTCTAGTGGGAGGTGTCCCTGCCTATGGTAGGGGATTTGAACTAGATGATCTTTGAGGTCCCTTCCAACCTAAACCGTTCTATGATTCTTATCAGAGGAATTAGCCCCTAAGACAAAAAAAATAATATAAACTGTAAAAACTAAAGAAGATGCTAAAACTGTAACAATAAAAAAAACTACAAGTCAATTAAAAATATAGTTTTCTAGTTGAGGTTTTCATTTACCATTAATACTAAAACTTTAGGGAAGAATAAAAATGTCAGTTATTTGTGCACATTGCAGACTTGCCCATTAGTTAGAAGAATTGACTTCAAATTAAACATTCACATCTAAATGACCAAACCATCTAGAATTTCAAACTACTTGAAATTAATGGTGTAGAAAACAATGTATTTTAGAAAAAATCTATACAAATGTAATCTATCTCAATGAAAATAAAGAATGATCAACAATTAGACTGCAAATTGTTAAACAAGAAATCTCCCGTTGCATAATTTATAACAGAAATGCACTTGAGTCAGAGTAATTAAATTTCTTAAATAACAACTATAGTAAGTATCTGAGAAGTGATATGAAATCTAAGCAGGAAGCAAAACAATAAAGTAGCAATAAGTAATGGTGCTAGGTCAGTCCTACAGCTCAGCTTGGGTAAGAAGCATAATTACTGTATGGTTTCTATTGAGGTAGAAACCTTTAAGACTATATACTCAAGTTTGTATATTCAACTGAAGTTTTTTTTTATTTCAACCATCTTTTGACACATAGGTCCTGTAAAAGTTTGGTTTAGTCTTCAGTGTTGCAGTTTTAGCTGTTCTTACTTTCCATTTTAGTCTGGGTAATTTAAAAGCCTCAGAAAATTTTAAATACACACGTCTGGTTTTCACATCAAAGTACCAAATGAAGTGTCTCACATGTTTTCAACATGAAGCCATGGTTCAAAACGTTTTTTCCTTTGCCTGATACCAAGGCAGCCTGAGAATCTGAAACACGTGTTGAGGTTTATAATATATCAAGTGATTTTCCAAATAAGATAAGTTTTGAGTAATCTTCCATCTATTATGTTTTCTGTTATTCTACTAGTTAGGCTTTGATCATGCTCTAACTAAAATGCCTTGCTGCACAACTCCCGTTTGTGATGGCTCACTCCCTCCAGATATCTTTCTGTTGAATAATATCTGTGATGCTGTCTCTACTCTTTGCTTTGTGGCATGTTCAATGTTAAATATTTGCTACCTGAGATGCAAAGTCTTTTATGGGACTAAAATGACTGAACACCAGCTCAGACGAAGTAATTTCTTTGTGATCTTAGGCAAGACATTACAGTACTCTGTAGCTAACATCCTTATAGATAAAATGTGAATGGAATCACTTCATTTATTGCCTCAAATAAAGCAATAGTTCAAGAACAAAAAGGAAGAAAGAAGAAAAGAAGAAAAAAAAAAAAAAAAGAATGAGTACTATGTAAGACTAAGCAATTCTTCTGTACAAGTTCAAGACTTTGATTGTTTTATACCTGGACACAAGGGTTTCAGCTTTTGAGTAGAGACTTGGGAGTTTGCTGGTTATTACTTTAAGACAGCAAAACAGTTGTGGTTTTTTTCTGTTCATTACTGTTCTTTCTGTTCTGAATCTGCCACGTAAAGAGTTCCATTTTTGAGTACACTGCATCCAGTTTGCTTGGTGGAGGGAAAAGATCTCAGTCCCCAGAATCTGTGGAGAGTGATCTGTTGATATACTGTTTAGCACGTCTTCAGGAAAACAGCAAAATCTACAGCCTATCCCTTTCCATCACACTGAGAAATTCCACTCTACGAACACCATGAATGGGCTACAGCTGTCTGTATGGAATGGTTGTTTTCTGAGATGTTACCCTGATTAATGTACTTTGCTTAAGAGAGCTGTTAAAATTGAAAGTTAGCATTTTAGTAATAGCTAAAGTCATAACCCTTCAGAAAATTGGGTATTGGTAAACACGTAATAAGCAAAAATACATTCCATTACTGTAAACAAAGAGAATGTTAAAGGAATTAGCATCTGGTTTGGTTTTAAATTTTACTGTTATTGCTAATCTTGAATATTAAAACTATAAACCATTTCTAACTTCCTCACTGTAAGGGCTTGGGTTCATTTTTATCTTCTCAACTGCTTAGAAATTCAGTTCACTCTGTTTCTCCTGATTTATGACTTTTTTTTTTTTTTTAATATCATCACTTACCATGATAACCCACTGCTAACCCACTGATTGCTTCCATTTCATTTTGCAGGCCCACAGGAAAGTTTCTTTTCCTTACATGTTTCATCTCACATACAGGTAAATACTTCCTGCTAAGCCATTAATAATCAGTGTGTTATTATGCTTCCACCCATTTGCAAATCACAAAACACCAAATATACCTGGATCATACCAAGTAATTCAACTCACAATTTCTTCATTAAAGGGTTGAAATTGCTCAGGGCAGAAGTCCTATCTACACGGCAGTCAAACCTCACCTTGCTGTCATATTGTGCTTTCAATGTAGCCTAGAGATGTCTAAGGGTTTTGCGTTAGAGTTTTGAAATAAGCATTTGTCTTTAAAATAAAATCTGCAGTGGCATATTTACAGATGATAATGTTTTTATGATATGTGGTTTCTGATTGGTTACCAAAAAAGTTTCAGAATGTTATGCTTTACAGGAAGATTTTTTTGCACCGTTAGCTGGAAACTTAAGTGTTTGCCTATTAGAAGCACTAGTTCACCTCATCTACACAGGTGAAATCCTGGTGCAAACTATGAAGTTCTCTCATTCTTCTCACTCCAGTTTGGTTTCTGAGGGAAACAAAGCCAGGTCTATGCCAGCTCCAAAACTGCCTTTCTGGTCTGATTTGTGATCTGGATAATTAGGAGCATGAGACCCACCAAAGCACACAGAGAAGCCTGAAAAAATTGTATGGGTATCTGAATTTGAGTTTTGAACTTGCTTGTGCTTTCAGATAAAAAAGGAGCCTCTTGATGGACTCTAGCTAACTGGTTTGCTTATATAACAGTATCATTTAAAGGTTAACTCTCTTAGCTTTTCATTCTAAATTAGACTTCATTTTGGGGGATTCAGTTTACATGAAACCCAGAAGACAACAAAGTTGCCATTGTATTGCTCTGTTATTGACATGTAATGCCATCCATCATAGACAAAAAAAGATGATGGTATGATGTTTCTCTGTTTGGGTGCATTGATATTCAATACGCTTTTTGGAGAGCTGCATGGCTGAAGTCAAGGAAACCAGAGCCTTTCTTCTGACCTTTCTCATGTCCTTTGTAGAATTGTGATTCTTAAATCTTTTTTTTTTCCTTTAAGGTGCTAGACTGAAGAAATTGCTTCTAGGTCTGTAAGCTTTTCTTAAACCAGATAAAGGGATGTCAGATTTCTGAGATCAGGTTGCCAGTGCCTTGAAGAACAAGAAGTCATTTAAAAGTTGCCACACTTTGAGTCTTTTATTTAAATTCAGATGTACTGTAAGTAAATTTTGACTGTCCTTAAATCAGTGAAATAGGATAGTATTATAAATAATTTCAGTGATGACATTACTGTTATCTAAGGAGATTACTTTATTTCAAGTATTTTCTCACATCCTTCTGCCTCAAAAAGTGGGTAACGGGGAGAGAGCTGTCAGCTCTTTTGCTGGGTAAGTTTAAATTCACCATAGGTTGCATGCAGAAAACAGCCTGCGGGTTGTAAGATGGCTACAGTCACTAGACTCAGCTTGCTGTTTGCAAAAGAAAGCAGAATGCAAAATTAATTTTTTTAAAAAAAAAAAAAGCAAAAAGCAGTCAAATGGCTATGTTTCTTGTGCTTTTTTAAAGTTTACAGAGTAATGACACCCTGAGTGTACTGAGCAGCCTGGCATATATGGACCAGATGATTTGTTTAAAGTTTTCTTGCTGGGCCAGTGCTGTCTTAGTCTGATCTGTCTACCTAGGTCTGATCTTGCCCATGACTGATCTGGATCACAGACTCAGAAAAATATCTCTGCCCTTAGGCTGAGTTGGAAGAACTCAGCTTTGTTATGTATCAGAGTTTTCTTCCCTCGCCTCTCCCATGACTATTTGAAAAAATAGGTGGGGAATATACCAGTATGCTTGCTACTTCTTAGCTGGCTTGTATATTAGAATCTCACCTTTGAGTATGGATGCTATATATGTGTCAAATGTTTGAAATCTCTATCAGAAAATAGTGTGGTATTTTACATGTGTATTTCAGGGCATGATACATAGATCTCTTACGATTTTTTAAAATTTTAGCTAATGAAGTTGCAAGGGGGGTGGACAATAAAATCTATTGGGAATAGGGTCCTGTTCAAGGGCATGAAGTGCCAGAAGACAGAGACAATTGCATACACTTGCAAATCAGCAGTGACAGTTAATAGCATTAAAAGCTGCTCACTTTAATAGAGATGTCTTGAAAGTATTGAAGTAATTAGGCATGATAAGCTTGAGGTGCATCTCTTTCACAACATCAGGCTTATAATGAGGATTTGACTCTCAGAGATATTTTCATTAAAAATTATGACTCAATCATGTTTTTGTTGTGTTGGTTTTTTTTAAGGAAAAAATGTAAGCAAGAATCAAATTCCCTTGTATTTATGTGCTTCAAAGGTTCTTTTTTGTGTCAGTCTTGGCTAAGCTAAGAGACTGAAAAGGAATTCTCAGTTGTGGGGTTTAATATGGTATAGAATTTTTCTAAGTATTAATATTTATTAATGGAAATGTAGTATCTAGTTGGAATATTAGATCTACTTAACAAGGCAATCCTGTGACTTTATGTTATTTTCTCTGGAGTAAGCTAGGGCTTTCTGCCAAATGATGCAGGACCTAATTTTCCTATCAAACTCTGGAGCACAGACAAGCAGTGTTTAATTTATAGCTCTTACCATTATTAAAAAGGTTATTGTTAAAAGATACCAATGCTGCTGAATGACACTGAGTATATCACTGTCTTGGTAGTAGACACAGGTGATTAGTCTTACGTTTCTCTCTCCTTCTTCCCTCTCTCTCAAAGTGCTCCCATATTTTTGCATACATTTACTAGTGCTGACATTTTACTGGTTTTAGTGCTTAACCACATCAGCAGGTCTTTGTAGGCTCTGCAACAGCAGAATATGAAGAAGAGCTGCACAACCTCCCTCCGTATCTTTTTGATATGGGTGTTTCCCATAACTTCACAGTAATGTTAACCTCCAATCTGTTCATCATGAAGAAAACACAATGACAGACACTATAGCACTGACACCAATTTCTCTCCTTTTGGATTCACTAATGCTCAGATGATGAGACTTCGTTGTTGTACAAACATAGTCAATTGTCAGCTTTTTGGTTCAAGTAAGTGCAAAATGTAATTTCTGCTGATTTACTAGTCAGACAGCGTATACAGAATTGCTATGACAAGGTGTGGAGCTGTTTGCTGTGTGACACAATAGCAGATGTAGTTGAGTCCAAGTATGGTTCACTCCAAGTCTCCTGAGAAATATGGACAAGAGGGACTTTCCATGAGCAAGCAGAAATGGCTTCATAAGGATTTTATCACAAGTAGAAAACAGAAAGATATTTAGTATACCCATTATATTATAAATAAGCAACTTATTTATGTATTGTGGGGTTTATTGATACTCTAGATCTTTCAGTATGCATTTTTGCTTCCTGCGGGGGTTTATTGGTATTCTGACTAGAACTTTCAGTATGCAATTTTGCTTGCTGGGGATGCTGAGAGTGTGTTTTAATGCGCTTTTAATTTGTCCTTCACAGATATATCCATTATTTCACTCAGAATTTTTTCTCCACAATGTCACAATTATACTGCTCCCTTTTTCTCTAGAAGTACACACAGGGAGAAAGCCCATAGTGAATAAACTAATAAATATTGATATGCTACTGAATTTAAAAAAAAAAATCAGTATCTATACAGCACCAGTCTTCTAATCATAGACAGACATAAAGAAGTAGTAAAAATTTAATTAAGTCAGTTGTATTACTGTTATCCTTCAAATCCAAATGGGGAAAGAAAATAATATTAAAAATGCTAAACCACATACTAGGAGATTTACAGACATTAATAATTTGATGCAAGAAAATAAACAATATTTAAGATTAGTTTTAGGTTGAAGTAAGTAAAAAATTGAGTTGCCTGAATTAGGTTCTGACTTAGGTATGATTTACCAGAGAACAAATGTGAAAAAGAAATTACTGCACTGTTGATAGCTTAAGCTACATACATATGGGAGGCATCTGTGGCTGCTGTAGGAATGTTCTGCCTGGAAAGGTAATAATAAAGAAGGTGATGCAACTAAATTTTAGCTTGCTCAGTCTATTTCTGTGCTGGGCTTTGTTTGAGCACAGCAAAGATACAAGCCCAAAGCATATCAGAGACTATTTCTGATCACTTAGAATAACAAGTCTGTAAAATATTAATAAAACTCTGCAATTTGAATTGGCCTGTCAAGTTATAAAAAAAAAAAGAAAAACAAACATCAAAGTAATACAATAAATGAGGAGGTCCCTGTACTACGCATGATATAAACCATAAAGACTTCTTTTAAATATTTGATTATTGAAAATTAATTCAGCCTTTATTCTGATTTCACACAGTCTGAAACAGTAACAAGAAAGATACTGTGTTATGGCTAATGACTCTCTTTCTTATCACCTAAACTGATGAGCATCTTTGATCTTTTCTGATTTCTTCATGCTTCTTTGTTTCCATCATTGTCAAAAGCCCACTACTTCACTTCTCTTGTGACATAATCTACATAATGCAAAGCGACTGTTTATGGAGCACAGCGAATATTCCACCAGTAAGGAAGAAAAAGAGCATCATTTGATAAAAGCAGATGTATCTTTGAGACAGATACAAAATTTGATAACTTCAGCAGAAAGCAGATTTATTTTTTTCCTGCTAGTCAGGATTTAAACAAAGGAATCGCCTCAAGTTTGGCAGATAATTATGCTTCTCCAAGGAAAAAGAACACTGAGTGAAAAGAGTTAAAGTCTCATCTTTTCCTCAGAGGATTTTGTTTCTTTGAACATTTTTGACTGAATGTTTCATGAAAAAGTGATAAAATCTGAACAACTGTTCAGATTGCTTATATCCAGGGATATAAGGAATTTTCATGTAATCATTTTGTGAGTCAGACTCCTGCACCACTAATTTTTGGGTTTTGGTCCCCAGACAGCAGATACCAATGCAGGTGGGCACATGCCACATTCTATATTGCTGATGTACAGCTTTAAATGGATCTCTTTGAAGTAATGCTGCTGGATATTAAAATATATGGATCCTATAATGTCTCCTAAATTAGAAAGCATTTAATGTCTATCTCAAGTCTATCCATGTGGAGTGACAGGACTTTATAATAGATATATTTCAATAAGGAACAAAGGAGAATTATATCAAAGAGCTTTAGTTACAAATGTGTATCCATTTAGAGCAGCCTGGCTATATTTGAATGATTCTGTTATAACTATGAACTATGATTTAAAATCCAAATCTTTAGTCACAAAGAAGTATCCATTGGTATGAAAAATTCTGGAAGAGAATATCTTGCACATGAATATACGGAATCTGATTCTTACTTCGTTTGTGCCCTGCTCAATTTCCATGGATCTCAGAGGATTTGAATCAGTTTGAATGCCATGAGAATGAAAACAACAAACAGGTTTGCATCTAGCTTGCTTAAAAACACTATCCTGAAACATGTGCTGTTCAGAACAGTAATTTAAAGCCTTTTCTGTCTCTAAACAATCTGAGTTTTCAAACCAGAAGGAAATTTAAAGGGCAGATGCTTTCTGTAACACAATAACCTGATGATTCAAGGTGTCCAGGTGCTCTTTACCGAAATACAGTAACTGCTGTTTTCAGCATCTTCTCTTGTCAAGGACAGCTTTCACCCTGAGAGTTCAGTCACTGCCCATGCCTTTTTCAGTGAGACATTGTTGGCTCCCCTAGACCTTGTTTGTCCAAAAGTGGAAAAATAAAGTTTGTCTTAGGAGACTGTATACTACAATGTTTCATTTCCAGTGGGATCAGAAAATTGACAGAGTTGAAGATGCCATGGATTACTCACCCATTGCTCCAACTAGAGAGGAGTTGACTCAATTCTGAGTTTTGAAACTCACCTTCCTTAAACAATATAAATTAAAGAACAAACCAAACAAGAACCAGTTTTATTCAAAGAAGTAATCTGAAAGATCAGCAAGAAGCTGATTCCCAAAGGGGAATAACCTCATTTTCTCCTCACATTATGCACTCCTGGGAATATCTTGGTCAATATCAGAACTGTATGAAATAAGTAAACGAGCCTACATTTCCTAAGATATATTTTAAATTATATACTTCCACACACTGTAATAATATGAAGTGCAACTTTATCTGATTTTAATACTTTAATGTTAGCTTCCATTATTTACACAGTAAGTAAATGAAGAGATGTGTGTGAAATGTGGATCTAGTTGGATAGGACATGCTATCACTTACTGACTGATCCAAGTAGAACACATTAAATACAAGAATTGTATAATACTTTCCTATCCTTACATGATGCACCGGGGTTGGATTCAATGATCTTCTAACCCCTGACATTCTGTGATTCTGTAATCCAGCTTACTCTTTACTAACTGAGGGACTCTATTAGGGTCAGTGGAAGCTTGCTTTACCCCCAAATGTGTTTTTTTTATGCCACATATAAAGGCACTAGGCATAAGAACCAAAAATAAAAGTTTGCAGAAGGAAAGTTAGCAAGACTAGGTGATGATCCAGGGAAACATCTGCCTCCAGGTTGCAAACATGCTGCAGAAGGTAATTGCCTTTTTTTGCCTTTTAGCTCCCATGAGGAATGGTCTAAATGCCTATAAAATTTATCACTGTCCCTGCTAATTCTCTGAGACATCTAGTTATAGCCTTACTAATACTGTTTGTATTTCTTGTCACTTTCTGAGAAAGAAGGTTTGCAGGATCAGCCCTGAGGGAACAGCTGTCCTCCAGAGGTGCAGCAACAGGGTGCCTGTCAGGACTGCCCTGGCTGAACCAGGTAGCCACTCAACCTTCTTCCTCCATGCAGAACTGCAGCATCAGGATAGCTTTTCACTCCAAAGGAGCACGGCTTTCAAAGATTGTTCATTATATCCAAATAACATATGTTGCATAAGCTTTACTCTTTGAGGCTGTGTTATGATTTCTCTGTTGTTCTACAGTTGCTTTTTCTCTCCGAGGTACTTTTCTAACCCTCTCATTACAGTGGAATCGGAGCACCTCATTGTCTTTAATCTCTTGGAGGCTTCAAAGCCATAGCTGGAGTTGCAGCAGGCCACATGAAGAATTGGAATGACACCAAGAGATCGTCAAAGAGGGCTAATCCAGATGCTGATATCCCAGAGGTCTGTATGAACTGGCTCAGCCATCATTTTGGGTAAGCTTTGTATCCTATTTTCTGCTTGTGGTGCTGTACTGAAGCCCTGCATATGCACTGTACTCTCTGTGAGAGTGCTACATGACTTGGGAAGACAAGAAAGAGAATGGTGAGCAGTGCTGTGGCAATTGCCCATGCTTTCCTTTCTTTGTTCTCTTTTGCCTATTTCTTATTTGCTATTCCCAGAAGATAGAAAGCTTTTTACACCACAGTTTGTTATACACAATTCACATAGAAAATCATTAGTTAACAGTAAAACTTTAAAAAAATTATTTTATAGAAGAGTCAATATAAATTCACATTTATTCAATTCCTCTCAAGAGGTCTGATTTCCAGTGGCTTCTCCAACTTCCACATGGCTTTTGGATTGTCCCTCACTGAAGACTCTTTCTAATGTTCAGGTATATCTTTAGTCATAGTACATAGTCATAGTCTGTATACGTTCTTGGCTTGTTATTGTTATCTATAATAATACCCCTTTCATCTTAAAATACTGCACTGTAATTTTTTTTGTTTTATGTTAAAGTTTACACTGACAAAGGTTGATAAACCACATTTTACTTATAATAGAAGTAAGGATGTTTTATGTAAAGACAATTTTGAAAGTGAAGGTCGTATCTCATTTCGTTTTAGCAGGTAAATACATTTCAGCCTATCTAAGTCTTTCCAACACATCCATCACTACTGAAGTGTGCTGGTGCCAATGAATCAAAAGCTACAGCAGCAGTTAACATGTTATGTGCTAATTAATGGCTCAAGCACAAAGTGTGGTTTCTCTGGACACTTCACTCAAAAGTAGTTGAGAAGGAAATTCCTCTTTAAAAATATTATATAACGTCACACTAAATTAATCATAGAATCATAGAATCATAGAATGGTCCAGGTTGGAAGAGACCTCAAAGATCATCCAGTTCCAACCCCCCACCATAGGCAGGGACACCTCCCACTAGATCAGGTCACTCAAGACCTCATCGAGCCTGGCCTTGAACACATCCAGGGAGGGAGCAGACACAACCTCCCTGGGCAACCTGTTCCAGTGCCTCACCACCCTCACTGTGAAGAATTTCTTCCTAACATCCCGTTCAAATCTCCCCTCCGCCAATTTGAACCCATTCCCCCTCGTCCTGTCATTACAAGACCTTGTGAACAGCCCCTCCCCAGCCCTCCTGTAGGCCCCCCTCAGATACTGGTAGGCTGCTATAAGGTCTCCCCGAAGCCTTCTCTTCTCCAGGCTGAAAAGCCCCAACTCTCTCAGCCTGTCCTCATAGCAGAGGTGCTCCAGCCCTCTGATCGTCTTCGTGGCCCTCCTCTGAACTCTCTCCAACAGTTCCATGTCCTTCTTGTGCTGGGGGCTCCAGAATTGCACACAGCATTCTAGGCGGGGTCTGACAAGAGCAGAGTAAAGGAACAATACAGAAATTATGAAGCTTGGAATTTATGGGAATATTTTACAAATATTAAAGATCTTGTTTAAAGGTCTGGAGTTGAGGAACATTTTTCAAAAAGCTTTACCAGCACAGTAATCTTTAGCGATGCAAAAGAAGAAAACCAGGTCCCAAAAAGCACAGTAAGGAATGTAACAAAGCACAGAATTTTTAGATAAAAGATAAAGAAAGCAATTTAAAATGCTAATAAATCATACAAATTAAATTTATTCCAATCCAAGAGAAATACTGACTGCCAGTCATCAGCACAATGAGAAATGGCATTACAACTGGCTTTTAAAATTAGAAAGTCTTCAGAGCTTGTCCTTACTCATCCTTATTGGATACTTACAACTGCTGCTGTTCACAGTTTATCTGGTGTCATGCTGCTGCACCTCAAAAGATGCAAATCTTGTCCCAGTTCTCAAAACATTTTTTTCTGGTGACATATTGAAGGGAATTCTTCATTCATATTGAAACCATTTCGCAGTTCAGTTGTATGATATGTGGCGTAGCATAAAAAAAAGCAATTCCAAAATAAACTTTTTTAAAAGAAAAAAAAAACAACAACTTTGAAATGTTTACTGTTGGGCATATCCTTTCTCACTTCTTCTCATCAATACATTCAATTTCTGTAGAACGGGTAACCCAGACTGGGGAATGTTTTCGGATTGTGCAGCTGAAAATTTGTAGCCTTCTTTTGCCACTAGCTGTGACAGAGAGAAGAATCAGAGTGCAACAGGTACACACAGAGGCAGACTTCCCTGTGATCTGCTCTGTCCATGCTACCTGAGAAAGAAAAGGACATGGCAGGAATCTACCATTCTTTGGGGCAGGTGTGGTGAGTCATGAACACTTCCTCACTTCTCCTTCCTAGGTCACCCTTTCTCTGCCTAAATCTCCAAGATTAAGATGTACTTGCAAATAATTTTTTTTTTCTCCATTCTGTGTAGGTGTTCTGCTTGTTCTTTGCTGTCCTTCTGGAGGGAGTTATTTGTCCAACAATCTTCTAATTTTCACACCCTTCTGAGGAACAGATTTTAGATGCCTTTTGCCTTTATTTTAAAAATAATGTAGCCTCTCCACCCCACCTGATTTTCTTAACTGTGTCTCTTTCTTTTGAAAACTGAAGATTATTATTTATTTAAGCAAAATTAATGTGGGAAAACTCAATTTACATCAGTTTTATAGTCATCAGTTTTTGAAATGGATGCCTTCACTGGAACTGATGTCTGAATGAATAGCACCTTTTGCTTTGGAAATGGTGAAGTCTTCCACCTGTCTTAGCCTGCACTGACTGAACCTTGTTGGCAATACCTGCATTTGGGTAGCTAAGATGATACAAATCCCAACAGTATCTATCTCTCTACTAAAATTTGTGTTCTTATCTTTATCCTTTTACAGGTTGATTGAGCAAAAGAGAGGTATAACAGGTGAAAGAATTTGGACTTTTCAACACCAAGAGAAATTAATCTACAGCTATCCTCCAGTGGCTCCAGGTAAATTATTTTTAAAACCAGCTTTCACCACCTTCCCAAACACTACAGGCTATCAGCCCAAGTCTCAGTCATGGTGGTTGTTTGGCTTTTCCTACCATATCTAACTTTTCCTACAACAGAAATTCTAATTCCTCTTTTACTCATTGAGACTTTTTTTACTAGTATTTATTTTATTATATTTTTTTACTGAACCGATATAGCAGTTGCTCCTTTCTCCTTGAATCTAATCACACAACTTTAGAGCTAAGTAGCTTGTAGTCTCTGATGCTGAACAATTTTTTTTTATGTATATATTATAAAGGAACCTGTATAATATTTTATGAAGCTAGAACAGCAGTAATCTGTGGTATTCCAAATATTTTGTGTCTGAGTGTTGGAAATCCAGTCTGTCTTTAAGATGTACAGGAGAAACATTGAGAGATTCTAGTTCATGCTCCTACTATAGTCTTTCAGTTAATGCTCAAGTAAGCAGATGAGAGATTGGTGCCCTTGTTCTTGCCAACAGTTCCAGAATTTCTTAGGAGAAGAGTCTATGTTATTAAATGGAAAGGACTGGATTTTCAGTAATAAACATTCCTCAATATCTGTGCTTGTGGGTGCAGGCAATATTTTCTCAACAAGTAGAAAGAGAAATGGAAAGAACATTTTGCTGCTCCTTTTGTCTGTCAAAGTGGACCCTGTGTAACT
The DNA here is from genome assembly GCA_013396835.1 of Psilopogon haemacephalus. Classification (NCBI taxonomy): domain Eukaryota; kingdom Metazoa; phylum Chordata; class Aves; order Piciformes; family Megalaimidae; genus Psilopogon; species Psilopogon haemacephalus. The sequence goes on from VWZI01008208.1 coordinate 59,592, forward strand.
TTTCATGAAGCTGGTACAGGAGTAGTCTGTGGTATTCCAAAGAGAGGAATAACCATTCTCTGGGGCAGGTGTGGTGAGTTGTGAACACTCTAGTGTAACTAGTGCCTTCAAAGAGCCTATGAAGGAATGAGAAAAGCTTCGCAGGACACGATCCTCTTCTTTCCTTGCACAGCAGTGTGAAAGGGGGATGGAAAGAACAGTTTTTTGACTGCTAAGTCTGAAATTTGAACACTCTCTTCCTCTGAAAATGACATTTTTTGTGAAGTTGATGGAAAATTATATTGCCATCAAATCTACAGGAAATGTATCCATAACAGAGCTAAAAGATAATTAGCAGTGAAAATTATTTGCCAGCTTTTTATTAGACTTTTTCAAGCTCTGTTAAAAAGTAGTGTCAAACACTAATAACTTATTTATTTTTACATAATATTGAAGTTGCCAGCAATTTTTACTTAGTGTTTTTTAAAATAAAACATTTTATAGATAGAATCTTGTAAAATTTTAGCCTATAGGAGACTTTGCCAAATTTAAATAGCTGTGAAAAATAGAACTTAACTGCTAAGGCTAAGCCTTAACTGCTAAGTCTGCTAAAACCTTGCAGCTGTACCCTACACTAGTGGGCTATGATCAGTTAAAACAGAAGCCTCAATTAATCCTTTCTTGGAAATGGAGAAAGCAACCTGTGTAGTTTAATTTTTAAGAGAGAAAGAAAATATTTTTTTCTATTTTAATTTTTAAGAGAGAAAGAGAATATTTTTTTTCTATTGAGTGCCACCTTTGTGGCATGAAGGCAATGGGATTGGCTCAAAGGGAGGACTTAAGTGCTTGGGAAATACTGCAGTTGTCTGCTGACCTGCCCAGTCCCTTGCTTTTATCTGTCTCCCCTGCCTTGGCCTGGGAGTACCAGGGAGGGAGGATAGTTAAGCCTAGAAGGAGCTTAGAAGCTCCCTGCAATTCTTCAAAAGCCTGGGACCTCTCTCATTCCTCTGTAAATGAAGCCATAGAGAGCTGGAAGGAGAGTCAGGTTCTTCCTCCTTCCCTCACCAGTACTGTACCCCAGGGACTAGTTAAAAAGTTGTTCCAAGGTTCATCTAAATGCTACACACAAAAAATTGCCATGCAGCAATCATAAAGGCTAAAGGAAGGTACTTGGATAAATAGATAAATATGCTTTTTTGAATACCGTTAATAACTAGGGTATTAAAAAGAGAGATGAAAAAGCAATCAATGTGGAAATATCTTTTTATTTTTCTAAGGCCCTCTAGCAAAGACAGTGGTTTTTATGAAAAACAGGGGAAAAAATAATCAGCTTCAGTTTTGCAAAAGTATTTCTGCCATATTCTCTGTGAATCTTATTGTAAATCCGAATGGTAGATATCCTCAAAATGGAGTAAACCATATCATCAATAGTAGGAAGTAAAATGCTGGGGGGGGAAAAAACAAACAAAAAAACCCCAACGAACTGGCCAAAGATAATTAATTATTTGCAGTAAAACTCTGCTGACTTGCTGTGGAGGGACTTGGAGACAGATGCTGATCAGGCATATGCTCCCTCCTAGGCTTTAGGCAGTGTCAGGTCCAGATTTACAAGGATACAGACAAACACAGTGCAGCAGGTATATCATACTCATCTAGTTTCCATACCACATCCCAACACTATGCTTTGAAAACACTCCAGGAAAATTTGTATGTTTTACTTGATATATAGTGATGTTCTCTTTTGGTTATTTCCTAACCTGGAACAATAGTAATCTGTATCAGAAAATCTAAAAATCTGAGCCAACAAAATAAAACCAAACCAAATCACCAAAACCAAGCAAACAAAACTGCGATGGTAAATTTAGGAGTCTGGCTTTTGTTACCAGGTTATCAAAGTGCCTAAATATTTCTATGTTTTCTTTTAGAAGAACAAACTTCACGTTTGAAGATGGATATCTAAGGAAACCAGAAAACAATAACTTGTCACCACATTCACCATGCTGGACCTGCTGCAAATGATAGAGCGGCTCCTTCTGGAGGGCATCTCAAGGCACTTGGAAGAGAAGAAGGTTATCAGGAGCAGTCAAGCAAGGATTTACTAAGGTGAAATCATGCTCGACTAACCTGATAGCATTCCATGAGGACACAACTGAATGGGTAGACTCAGGGAGAGCAGTGGATGTAGTCTACCTTGGCCTTAGCAATGCCTCTGACACCATCTCCCATGACATTCTAGTGATCAAGCTCAGGAAATGTGGGATGGAAGAGAAGACAGTGAGGTGGATTAGGAACTGGTTACAAGATAGAGTTCAAAGAGTGGTGATCAATAGTGCAGGGTCCATCTGGACAACTGTAACTAGTGGAGTCCCCCAGGGAACAGTACTGGGGCCAGTGTGGTTCAACATCTTCATCAATGACATTGATGAGGGGACAGAGACTGCTCAGTAAGTTTGCTGCACCTGGGGAAGAATAATAAACTGCACCACTACAGGCTGGGAGGTGATCTGCTGGAGAGCAGCCCTGTGGAGAGGGACTTCTGGTAAATAACAAGTTCTCCATGGGACAGTAACATGCCCTTGTGGCCAAAAAGGCCAATGGGATCCTGGGGTGTATTAAGAAGAGTTTGTCCAGCAGATCAAGGGAGATTCTCCAGCCCTCTACTCTGCCCTGGTGAGACCTCATCTTGAATACTGCATTCAGTTTTGGGCTCTCCAGTTTAAGAGGGACAGGGATCTACTGGAGAGAGTCCAGCAGAGGGCTACAAGGATGATTTGGAAATTATAAAAGCTACGTAATTTGTAATTTTTTGCCTCTTCAATCACCCCCAATCAATACATCAGTGGACTGGAGCACTTACTTATGAGGATAGGCTGAAGGACCTGGGTCTTTTTAGTCTGGAGAAGAGAAGACTGAGAGGGGATTTAATAAATGTTTATAAATATCTGAGGGCTGGACATGAGTGAAGGGATAGGCTCTACTCGCTCCGTGTGATAGGACGAGGAGCAAAAGCTGCAGCACAGGAGCTTCCACCTCAACACAAGGAGGAACTTCTTTACCATAAGGGTCACAAAGCACTGGAACAGGCTCTCCAGAGAAGCTGTGGAGTTTCCTTCTCTGTAGTCTTTCAAGGCCTGTCTGGATGCATTCCTCTGTGACCTGTGCTAGATTGTATGGTCCTGTTCTGGCAGGGGAGTTGGACTCAATTATCTCTTTGAGTCCCTTTCAACTCCTGACATCCTGTGATCCTGTGACATTTGTTCCAAATGTCATTGTTGCCCATGCTGCTTGCTAAAATCATGTAAGAAATTATATGGAAAGGTCACGCAGCTCTCACTTCTATATTAAAATGAAAAAGCCTCTCATTTGCTGCACCTCTTCACAGTTTTCTTCATGTCAGTAAATGAGCAGCACACAAACAGCATTTTATTTGTATTGTTGTATCTAGAAAACAGAACTCAGCACCTTCCAGGTGTTTTCCTGATAGCAGGTATTTAGAAGTATATCTGTCTACATGAAGAATTATTTATCAAACTAAACATGCTATCTATTTGTAAATGCCTCTACCTGTTGCAGAAATTACTTTTATATCCCCATTTTTCTCCAGGCTTGATGATATACTGTAGCACTTGAAGTGCTGATAAAAATTACTGGGTCCTGCTGACCACAGAATGGGAAATGTTGAATAGATTGAAATCCACAGATTAAAGCAAAATTACTTGCTCAGCTTGCTACTGTTGTTTGTGCATAGTTGCTTGGCATCTCAATGTCTATATTAAGTAGACAACTGTAATAAATAAATATCTCTCTAGTCCAAAAAGGATGCCTTACACCATGACTGGCTCCAATCCATCTTAGTGGGCAAGTGTTGTTATGAGATTAGGCACTACACTTCCTTCTTTACTTTTTGGGCATCATGCTAGCTGCTGCCTGTCAGCACCTAAATATCTGTGATGATCGGGGCCATGTGAATACATATTTAAAGCCAAGTGTTGATGTGTAGTGTGGGAAGGAATGCAGATCTTTGATGTATGGAAAAGGAGAACTCACAACCCAAACTAGAATAGATTCAGGAGACACCTGAGATACAGCTGAGAAAGTCACCCAGAAGCAAAGGCAGAGGGCTGAGCAGTAACCAGGTCTAGGTCCTGGTGAGCAAGCAAGACTACTAATGCCTTCAGCAAACTCCACCCCAAAGCCTGGCTTGTCATTTACAGCACCTACACTCAGGTCCCCTCCCTTAACTCTTGGTTCTGGCACAGCTGCATATCAAGGCTTTATTTAAAATCTAGCTGATGTACATTTACCACACTTGTGTCTTAAAAGAAAGGAATGGAATGCTCTAGCAGTATGTGTTGGTTTTCAAACCCTCTTTCTGCTAAGTCTTCAGTTTTTGTTCCCCCATCCATTTAGTTCCCTGCCCTTTGGATGGAGCAGTCATCACATAACTTTCCATTCTTTAGTGTCGCTGCCATATTTTATGTTCACAGCTATGATGTATCACCTCCCCCTTACACCCACATCTGAAAGAACTACTAAATTCATTTTTACAGTCTTGCAACATTATGTGCCAACACTATGTATGTGGAATGGTAAATCATTCAGTATGAATCTATCAAGGGATGTGTATTCAACTCTGCTGTCACATGTTCTATCCAATATATCCTCGTATTAGTTAGCCTCTCTTCATATCCATAAACTATATTCATATTCTACTGAAAATGTAATCTACTCATATGCTATAGAGGCATTCTGCATTGCCTTAAATCTCCCAACTTTCTCCTGTCTTCTGTTGCTCTCTTTCATTTGTCTATTCAAGATTTTTATTGCATTATTGATTTCCTTTGCAAAGTCTGACAACTTTCACTTCCTCACTTCTCCTCCATCCTAGATCTCCATTTTCTCTGCCTAAATCTCCAAGATTAAGATGTAGTTGCAAATAAATCTTTTTTTGTCCTTCTGGAGGGAGTTATTTGTCCAACAATCTTTTAATTTTCACACCCTTCTGAGGAACAGATTTTAGATGCCTTTTGCCTTTATTTTGAAAATAATGTAGCCTCTCCACCCCACCTGATTTTGTTAACTGTTTCTCTTTCTAAAAGTTGCTCTTTTGAAACTGAAAGGTATTATTTATTTATTTAAGCAAAATTAATGTGGGAAAGTTTAATTTGCATCAGTTTTTGAAACTGATCCCTTCACTGGAACTTATGTCTGAACGAATAGCACCTTTTGCTTTGGAAATGGTGAAGTCTTCCACCTGTCTTAGCCTGCACTGACTGAACCTTGTTGGCAATACCTGCATTTGGGTAGCTAAGATGATACAAATCCCAACAGTATCTATCTCTCTACTAAAATTTGTGTTCTTATCTTTATCCTTTTACAGGTTGATTGAGCAAAAGAGAGGCATAACAGGTGAAAGAATTTGGATTCAACACCAAGAAAAATTAATCTACAGCAATCCTCCAGTGGCTCCAGGTAAATTATTTTTAAAACCAGTTTTCACCACCTTCCCAAACAGTACAGACCATCAGCCCAAGTCTCAGTCATGGTGGTTGTTTGGCTTTTCCTACCATATCTAACTTTTCCTACAACAAAAATTCTAATTCCTCTTTTACTCATTTTTTACTAGTATTTATTTTATTATATTTTTTTACTGAACCGATATAGCAGTTGCTCCTTCCTCCTTGAATCTAATCACATGACTTTAAAGCTAAGTAGCTTATGGTCTCTGATGCTGAACAAATTTTTTAATGTATATATTATAAAGGACCATGTGTAACATTTCATGAAGCTGGTACAGGAATAGTCTGTGGTATTCTGAATATTTTGTGTCTGAGTGTTGGAAATCCAGTCTGTCTTTAAGACGTACAGGAGAAACATTGAGAGATTCTAGTTCATGCTCCTACTATAGTCTTTCAGTTAATGCTCAAGTAAGCAGATGAGAGATTGGTGCCCTTGTTCTTGCCAACAGTTCCAGAATTTCTTGGGAGAAGAGTCTATATTATTGAATGGAAAGGACTGGATTTTCAGTAATAAACTTTCCTCAATATCTGTGCTTGTGGGTGCAGGCAGTATTTTCTCAACAAGTAGAAAGAGAAATGGAAAGAACACTTTGCTGCTCCTTTTGACTGTAAAAGTGATTTTCCTGTGGCTTCTATTTGTTGGCGACTCGGTTGGAAAATTAAATTCTGGAATTTGGCAACTTATATTCACTGAAGTCAACAGCAAAGCTTCCAGTCAGCCTAGAAGAGGCCAAGCTTCTCGCAGCAGTCTTCCTGCTCTACAGCACGGTTCCCATTCTGCTTACTGCAGGAAATGGTAACAGCCCAGCAGGAGGGAACTATGTCGTTTCCTGTTCCCACTGCTTTTCTGTAGAGTCAGGGCAGGGAAAAATCAAGTCCATGTTACCTAAGAGTTTAAAACATATAAACATAAACATATACATATAAACATAAACAGTAGAACAGTCCATATAGGAGGTGGATATGACAGGGCAGCACTCAGCCATTCAAAAGTTGCTCTGAGGTACAGCAACTGAACTCGCTCTGTTTTATGGCTTAAAAGCACCTTAGTACTTGAGGACTGAAAGACAGAAAATATGATCACAAGCCAGGAAATCTGATATCAGTAACTTTAAAATCATTAAAAACACAAGAAAAAATGGAAATAGATAAATTAGAATATAGATGAGAGTCTTTATTCTTTGTTGTTCTTTGAAGGATCAAAATGTGTGTGATGAAGGGGATCCATTTGCTAAAAGCCATTTGGCTTTCCAAAAGGCTCTTGAAATCTCCCTCATCAAAAGGGAAGGATTAAAGAGCTGAAAACAGAGAGTGGGAGTAAAGATTGAAGTTTCACTAGAGAAATAGGGAAAAAAAATCTGCTTTGAAATGGGTGACTGGTCATTGAAGTAGCAGGTGAAATTCAACAAAGTAAATCTCAAATTACATAGATGAGGGAAGAGGAAAATACAGTGTCATAAATAACATAATGGGCTCCAAATTAATATAGAATGCATCTTGCAGAGTTAATACAAAGTCCATGAGAACATCAGCTCAGAGACAAAAAATAAAATCAAATGTTAGGAACTATTAAGAATAGAGGACAAGAGAGAAAGAAGAAAAGAAAAAAAAAAAGACTGATTTCTCTGTCCTCTGACTGAGGTAATTTCTCATTTTGTGTTTGTTCTGTTCTAGACATCTGCTTTTGGTCATTGCTAGAGACAGCATACTGGCACCTTTGGTCTTATCCACTGTAGCCTTTTGTAATACTTATTTTACCACGTGACTCAGAGAATTAAGGAATTTCTTCAATAAAAATTGTTTAAAACAAACTTCCATAAAATAACTAAGTCTAATTACATCAGTCTTGTTATGATTTCCTGTGGCTATATATATTACTTGTTTTCCTCTGTATTTATCTCTCTTTAAATGCACCTAATATGTTCAATCAAAACTCTAACCAGGAGCAGTAAACCAACTGTATTGAATTCATCTGCACATAATTTGACTGTTCTTGCCTTAAATATTATTTTACTCCATACATATACCTTTGATTTTACAACGGAAATTCCCCTGATGCAGCACTTTACATTATGATGCTTTCCTTAAGACAGGCTAATTGCTATTCTTTTTAATTATTGTCAGCTTCAGAAGAGCTGCTGTGATATAATTTTATGGTAACAGAAAGATTGGGATGAGGACTGGATCATTGAAATAGGAAGTTTAAAAAAAAGAGAGAGAGAGAGAGAGAAAAGTACTATTTCTAGGTAAGTTAGTTTTTCTCATCTTGAAAGAAATATGCACAGTGCAATGCATTGCATACATCTTACACAGATAAGCTAGGAACAGCTTATTGAGAGTGGCAAATTATTAAAATAAAGTGTGATAAGGGATGGATGCAAGCATAAAGAATCATAAAAATATTTTTTAAATTAGATTAAATTCATACAGACAATTGAGCTCCTTTGAGTAGTGTCCTCCTTATAGTGTTCCTTTGCCAATTAAACAAATTGAAAAATTATTTAAAAAGGCCTGAGCCCAGAAAATTTATTTATCACTTTACTATAGGTTACCAATGAACGTTATCTGTATAATAAATCAGGGTCTGCCTTGACTCTTGCCAAGTTGCTCTCTGCCTTCCTTTTCCTTTGAGATGTGGGGTTTTTGGTTCTTTTTTCTTTTGGCTGGAACTATTCCAAATGGGGCAGTGCATTTCTGTTGCTCATTTATTGCCCCTGCACTTGAACAAACTAGCTTTATTTTAAGACTCCTGCAGCACACAGGCTTTGACAAAATGCACAGTTTATTCACACATGGGCACAGACATTGGGAAGATAAAACTTCATTCCTGTTTTAGGCTGAGCTAGGTCTGTCATGTTATCAATGGCATTGTCTACCTCTCACTCTCATACAGTCTTTGATCACTGACCTCTTCCTCACCCTCTGCCAGTCTGAGCTGGTCACGGAGACAAGCTGATTGCAAATAAAGTATGTTTGAAAATTTCTACTACTTTTAATGAGGTTGTCTCTCCAGCTTGACTCACAAGATGGGTTGAAGGAAGGCAGTGGGTGGCTCACAGGAGGTGTGACAAGGTCTAATTTGGGTTGATTGAAAAGAGCAAAAACGAGTCAGCACAGCTTTACTTGCCTTCAGGGCAGTCTCTCAGCTCTGCTCCACATCATCTGCAACACTCAGCTTTTCTGTCCTCTTTGAGTCCTCACCATCCCACTAGCTGGTTACCATTTTCTGAGCATCAGAGAATTTAATAATTTTTTTTAGGACAGGTGAAAAATGTACCTTTTTCTTACTCCAGACCTTTAGGTTTTATATACATACACTATTCTAATCCCTTAAGTATTGAAGTATTAAACTTTTCTTACTTCTACCCATGAGTTTTCTCATGTTGACCTTTCCATTTCTCTTTCCCTCATGCTGCTAGGGTGGAAGTCTCAGGTGCCGGCTATGTGATGCTTAGTTGCCTCTTGGGGTTAAACCACAACAGTTGCCCCTGGTTCAATTCTTAAGCAAGAAGAAAAGCCCCATAAGGAAGGGTTGTCTTTGTGACACCAAGCCAAACCAGCTGCCACAGAGGCCATATACCAGCACCACCACTTTCCTTGTGCAGGGTTTGAATCAAAAGCAGCTCACATCTTTAACAAATATAGAGCGTTTAGCATTATAATTAGATATTTTTCAGCCAGCTTCTTTTTAGCACAACTACAGGTTGCACCAGAAATTCCAGTGGCACTTTGTAATTTGCTTTGTTCAGGAAAGATTTTCAGTCACGCACATAGCATAAAGGCAAAGAATACAGGAGACAAAAATAAATGCCTTCCAAACAGTGAACTGTTTATATAGAAGGCTTACAGAGAAGTGATGCAATTATGAGAAGAATCCAAGTATCCTGCAGAGATCTACTGGCCACGTACAGCTTTAGCAAATAATGCTTTGTGTTGTTCAGAATACCTATGCCAAGAACAAAACCACAACAAAACCCACATGAAAAACAGAAACCATTGTCCTTCAATCTTCTGGACCTCTAAAATGTCACAGCTGAACTACAATTGTAAATAGTAAAGATTCTGAGCCTTCAGAAAAAAATATTGTTTTGGTGCTTTTGCATAGTGGTACTGTCCAAGTGGCACAGGAAAAATAAAGGATAGGCATTGTATGTGACTAAGCATGATGTGCAAAGACAATAAATGACAAGCTTAGCAATAGAAATGGAAACATAAGTATAATTCTAATCAACTAAGTGCATATGCTTAGCTTTGTATTATCAAGGAATATTGAAAATTAAATCCTTGCACAGGCAAAAACTGTTTTGGGTCTGTTCTGTCTTTATTACCAATTATACCATTCTGCAGAGAGCACCATGCAGTCAAAGAATCCATTGAAATGCTGACAATAGTTAGGGGCTTGAAAGTTTGTTTTTTACCTCTGGTAATAGGAACTTCTCATTAAGATAATTCCATCTCTATTTCCATTTCAGGATATGAGATCCTCACATGTTTCTGTTAACTATTTTCTGTGTCATATTTAGCACTTACAGAATGACACATTCCTGATCGGGAAAGCTAACTGGGCTGTATAAGACCTACATATTGTGCTCAATGGGACTGCAACCGAGCAATGGATTATTACTTCCCCAGGACTGCAGCCTGCAATATATATATGGCACTTCTAGTCTTCGGCAGCTTAGCCAGAGCAGTTTATTTTTATGAGCAATTGATCAATAAGGATTGAAACTTGCAATGAAATATCAGTGCCTGTAGGTAAGGCTATTTTCCACCTAGTCTGTTTTTATGGCTCCTGTAGATAGCTTTTTCCTGTGTTCTTAAAGTAACTCTCTTCTAGCAACTCATTACTCACACATACAGTGGAAAATGGAAACCCACCCACAGCGATGACAGCTGAATTAATATGCAGTATAATGCAAATAGCTCCACATGTTAACTGGAACAAAATAAATCATTGCTATATGCGCCAGGCATTTTCAAGCAGGTTTCATTATTATTGCAGAATAAATCAAGTAATTCTTTCTCATTGTGGAAGAAACATCATAGGAAAGTTCACTGTAGCACCCCCACATAGTGTTTTGTACAGAAGTCGTGTCTTGAGAGCCCAGGGTTGAACTACCATTGAAAATAAGGGGGCACTACTTATTTCTCTCCACTACTGAGAGAAATCCCAGTTCCTGTATGGTGTCACTGACACCCATTTTGTGGGCATATGTATTTTTCTGAAACTGAATTTGTGCTGAGGTTTGCTTGCTTATGCAGGATTTGGCCATGCTAACAGCATCAAATAAGCTCTTAGGCTTTAACCCTTTTCTGATTGCCTGAGGACACAGAATTGCAACTTCCCTGCACTACAAAATCACAGAATCATAGAATGTCAGAGGCTCGAAGGGACCTTGAAAGATCATCCAGTCCAAGCCCCCTGCCAGAGCAGAATCACCTATACCAGATCACACAGCAACACATCCAGGTGGGTCTAGAATATCTCCAGAGAGGGAGACTCCACAACCCCCCTGGTCAGCCTGGGCCACAGAACGTTAGAGGTTGGAAGAAATATCTCTACAAACATTACTGCTTTCATTTCTCTAACTTCAATTCCTCTTCAAATCTGAACTTAAAAAAAAAAAAAAAGAAAAAAGACAAGAAATTTAAAAAACCAGAAGGCTGTTTAATAGAAAAGAATCTATTTGCTGTCATAGAGGGAATCTCCTTCTAACATTAACTTCCAAAGCTAATTTTTCAACAGACTTGAGCAGACATTTTCTATGTTTTCATTGTATTTATAGTTTTTTACTTTTTGGACTAAGCTTGAAATCTAGAGGGTATTTCTTGTTGTTCTTGCAAATAGAGAAAATTCTAATATCAGAAAAATCCCTAGAAAAGAAGAAATATTTGTGGTGGTCTATTCCAAGTCCTGCTGCACAAGAGTGTTAAAGGAATGTTTTTCCTCCTCTACTAATGGAAGAAGGGGTATTTCAACTATGGTTTCAACAACAGAGAGACTACTGAGCAGTTTTGCATAAACAAGCAAGATATAATGTGTCTTGATATTACTATGTCCTTATGTTTTACAGGAGCCTATTTATTCTGGCTATTCTGCTATACAATAATTTTACAGGTGGAAATTTCACAGGAGACAGAGTTGTATTCAGTCCCATGATTTTCCACATATAAAGGTTCATGACCATGGAAGCCCAAACTTTTTTCCCAAGTCTGGGTACATCCAGCATTAAGTGTGTCCTAGTCCATTAATATCACTGGTATGGAAGCATTGCTGGCTGAGTTCAGTGTTTTCCCAGAAAGGTCAGTGGACTTTAAAGCAGAGTCCAAGTGCATTTCATAAAATACTGACAGAAAGCCAAAAAGAGATGGAAGTGTCTGACTAGGAGAAGTGATCTATGGGAAAAGAAATCTACTCATTTGAGTTCTGTGATTGGTATTGTGGAAAAAAAAATAAATCATGGATGGACCTTAAACCAATAAGATATGAAGGCAGATCTAATTAGAATTAAATTTTGGTTGTAATCTCAAATCTGTTGATGCTGAACTGGGGCATGGTTCCTCAGCTGCCTTGGCGTAAGTTGAAATCACAGGAACATATGACGAGATTTCAACCATCTGCTGAAATCATTGCTCCAACAGAAAAGTCAAGGCTGCACTTTAAACTTTCCAATTAATGCATGATTGTTTCATACAGAGTGAATGTCAAAAATTACTTTTTATATTAAACAAATATCTGTGTAGAAATACAGGTCACACTGCAAGCTGCCAGAGTCACCATTCTGCTTCAGCTTAAAAGGTTTCACAGTTTTTCTCCAAGATACCCATCTCATTTATGTGCTAAAAATCATCACATCCACTTAATTTAAACTGTTTTGACATTCAGGCTTTTCTGTGAATGTATAAAGCACATTTAACCTAGTTTCAAAAATATATTGCGTGGCTTTCTTTGAGTGTAAATGATTTGGTCCTTCTGCAAAAGTAAAACAAGCTGTGATGTGCTTTTACTTGTGTTCTGCTGTGAAATTCACATAGATTTATGACTTTATCACTACCTGTTCCTGGAAGGAGCTCACTGTATTCAAATGGTAAACTGCATGCAGTTAAATCAAAACCACTGTGCCCAGTATCATTTCAATGAGGAGTCCAGACTCTAAATACATTATAATGTATTAATATTACATTAAAACAATGTAATATTCCCATTTTGGTGGCCTTATATTAACATTTTGGACCTTAATGTTAACATTTTATGTTCATGATGAACATGGCTTTGGTGAGATATCCAGTCCTCACATTCACTTAAAATGCTTTCAATTATCACTCAAGTGGACACCTACTGTCAGAAAGTAAATAAGGGGGCAAGTAGTTAATTCTAGTTTTTAATCTGGAACATGTGATCAGAACCAACAATGTCATTGAGTGGACTCACTGTTTTTTTTGCAGTGTAGATATGTTGACTGAATAAGCATAGGTTTAAATACCAGCCATCAGAGCAGAGCTGGAATACAGCAGTCCCAAGCTCCTACTCTAGCAAAAACAAGCTTCAGACAGCAGAAATTTGCAACTGTTTGCAAGGATGCAAATATATGGATTTTAAACCTTTGCTATAGGTATAATAAACCTTTGCTACTAAACCCTGGAAGAACACTGCCCTGGTTTTGTTTTAATGGTTAGATTCTTCCCCAGCTTAGGCCTTCTGGTGTCTCTCCTCTACTGTGTGGAAAGCTTTGAAATCCCAAAGCAAACAGTAACACAAAGTTTTTAAATGCTGTGCCTTCTGGAATTACATCACAGTGAAAACGGAGACTTTGATCAACTACCACTTGTTTCAGATCATTCTTTTTTTTCCACACTCTACGTCCTTTTTCAGATCAGATTCCTTATTTAAAGAACCACAGAATGAGTCATATTAACATGGCTTCAGCAAATTTCTGTCTGAATATAAGACTTGAAAAATGCTCCTGCAACTTTCTGTTTCGATGCAATCCCAAATAATGCCACACTTATACGCAGCCACAAACAAGCTTTTTTCCTATTCTTTAGCACTGTGCCTGGTCCAATCCAGGCCTGCACTGACTTATCTTGCTACAGACACTCTTTCTGCCAGCAAGTATTTCATTCATTTTTAATTATATGCATGCTTTCAAAAGGAAGATTAACTATCTGGAAGCAGCTTCCACTGTACCACCAAAAGCTGTAGGGTTTTAGATGAAGGTGCATAACTAACTAGAAAAAGGGTAGTTTAATAAAATGAGTGGCATAGCAGATCTGAAAACGGAAGCAGTTTGAAAAAAGGACTTGCATATTCATTTATTGATCCACTGAAGAACTGCTCCTGGTACTTTCCTCTGGAATTGTCACAGAGAAGCTAAATATCAACAACTACTGATTTGTATTTCTTACCTTGTGTTTTCTTTTTCACTGTGACTTCTACTTTCTCCAGATACAGTACTCCATCTTCTCTGGTTGTTCCTCTGTACCTTTAAAATTCTTCTTTCCTTTTATTTATTCAAAGAAGATTTAAAAAAAATATTAAAAGTCGTTGTGTTATAATTTTTGAAATTTTAAAATGTTTTATTTTAGTACCCCCAAAAGCAATAAAATTTTATGGTCACTAGCAGCATTCTATTACTTAATAAAGACAAAGTCCACCTCACATCCCCCTGAAGTCTGGAATCAGATGTATCCATTGAGAGCAGATATTACGGTGATTGTGAGATAATGGGTATTTTTATTCACTTATTTCATTAGCTGTCATGGGCATCTCAATAGTTGGTTTGTCTTGTGATATTCTGTGGTCAGACCGCAAAGAGTTATAGATGGCCACTAACTGTTTAACCCTGGCTTAGGTCCAGTCAGTCTGGAACTCTTCTTCCCAAGCTCTGTTTAGCATCACTGGCTTAAAGATACTATGGACTGGGAGCTTCTCAAGCAGTAAGGCAGTGGAGCACTCCCTGTTTACCAGTCTGCAGAATCATAATCCAAACAGAAAAAAAAAAAAAAAATAAAGTGCAGGTGTTTCCTAAATATTTCTCAGTTGGTCCCTTGCTTTGGGCATTACAGAGCTTTCACAATAAATAATTACTAATTTATAATCACGATCATTATTATTATCAGTTGCTTGTAAGAGAAAAATGTTAAATTTTATAGGGCAATAAGAACTAATCTGTTTAGTAAGAGAAGGGCTACAGAGCAGGCTGTCTGCAACTGTCCCAAACTGGACAAAATTGGGTAAACTTTCCTCCACTTGCTTCAGCAGCCCACCCTGGCAGAGCTCACTGAAAGCGATGAGTAATGTGTGAAATTTCCTGATTAGGGTGGGGAAAAAAAGAGCTTTCTTTACCATTACAATAGTACTGAATTATTAGTAATATTAACAAAGCTAGATGTTGTATTTTTTGCATGTTATGTGTTTCTTAATGGGCTTTATTACTTGGGTTTGTGTCTCAACTGGTACTTTTTCCAAACAGAATAGTTGCAAAGTAGTGTGTTAACCAAGTATTGCTGATGATCAGATGCCCTCCCAGTCTTCGAAAATGTCAGTGTCTGTGGGGCTTCTGTTAGTGAACAAACTCATTTCACACATCATCTCATTTATTCTGCTATGATACATAACAAGCCACAGCTGCTTCTGCCTGATACAGAGTGAATAGAATGAGCCATGGTCTACATGTGGTCTTGTGGCAAAGCACAAAGGACAAAGCAGAGCAGACATCTTTAGTTTCTGACCCCGTCAGGGTGATTTATTTCCCTAAGAGCTAATAAGGAAAGATAATAGAGTTCAATTAGATAGCAATTCAAGATCCCTGACACTCCATTACAGAGGTAGCAGTAATCACCATGTATATTAGAAGTATGTTAGCAATAGTCTTACCAAATCCCATTGGTGTAGTGGGTTAAGGAACTTCCCCCCTGCCATCCATTGAAATTTACCAGACCAGCTCAGATGGCTTAGAAGTAAGCTAAAGCTATACTTAGAGCAAAGCTAAATTTACAGGCATATATATACAATATATTTACAAGCATTTACAATTATATACAATTTATATATAACAGAGAAATCTAAATTCCCTCCCAGACCAAGAAAGAAGCCTAGAAGGGGCTCAAAGCCACCCTCTCTCTCTCTCTCTCAGACAGCAAAGATTACTGAATAGCCAAGGTTAGTGGAAAGATTAGAGAGCAGTGAATAGATCCAACACTCAGAAGCAAAGAAGGGCAAGTTGTTTACACTTTGGCTTTTTATCCCTTTTAGCAAACAAATGAATGATACAGACTTTGTCATTATTATTCTTTTATAACAGATGACCAATTTCTCTCATTATAATATTCCAATTAGCCTCAAACCAGCACAATGCTGTAGAATGTTTCATGAAAATGTTCTCACAAAGTATCAAAAGTCATTGTTATTATACTATTCCCTTGTAAAAGCTCAGCACTTACAGAATTCCAGCTCACTTAAAGGCAGAGTCCACAATCATTTTGCACAATCCAAGTTCCACCTTAAGTCCCTGGAATTTGGGTGCTTCATTGTGTAGTGGTTTAGCAGTTACCTGCCCCCCCACCTTTTGTAAACCCCGGCTAAGACTCAGGAAACACTGGAAGTTGATAAATGAAGCTTTATATTTACAGCAATGCACAATATACAAGCAAATATTTACAAGATATATCAGATATATACAGTGAAAAGATAATACAGACACCACACCCCTCTGAGAGACCAAAATCCCCAAGAGAGGGTAACCAAACNCAGAGAGAAGCCGCCACAGAGCCAAACAGACAGAAGCCCTCTGCTAATCTGGTTGTTTTCAGAACAGTTCTTAAAACAACTTTTTTTTTTTTTTTTTCTTTCTCAGCAAAACTCGGTGAAGTGACACACTGTGTTTATCTCTCTCAGCCAATAGTCTAATTTCTCACTCAAATCCTCCAATTAGCTCAAACCAACACACATTGGCTGTCTCTGGGTCTTCAGTGTACATCAGCAATAGGAAACTCAAGCTCTTTGCTATGAGGGTGGTGAAACTCTGTAACAAGTTGCCCAGAGAACCTGTGGACATCCTTCCTGCAAGAGTTCAAGAGCAGGCTGGATACATTGACAAGTGTAATAGTATATCCATTTCTACCAAAGCACTAAAATATCAGCACATTCCCTGTGGCTTGTGAGGCACAGTAACACCGTGGAGGGTTAGCAGATGGCGAGCTGAGTAAGACAGTGTGCCATGGCTGACGTATTTTTTAAATAAATGAGAAACACATTTTCTAAGAGGCAAACAAAGTCATAATATTTTCTTTCGAAGGCAAATCTTGGTATTTGTATCTGACAGCATGTTGACTGAAAGGAAGTGGAAGAGAATCATTCAAAGGCATTGCACAGCCCCTACCTCACTCAGAGCCACTCTGTAGGATGGATGTTTCTTCACCACAGCATTAGCTGGCTGAGTCACATCTCCAGCCTTATTCCTTGCAGTCCTGTTCATACCACGCTGACAGTCTTTACAGGTTGTTACTGACTATATCCTTTCAGACCCTACATGTTCAAATATTGCAAAAAATACACTCTTGGGGCTGTAAAACTTCAGAAGGGACTACAGTTAATCTGAAGTCTAATAACAATATATTTCACTTAAAAAAAAAAAAAAATGTGCTTTGCTGAGACACTAATATGAAAAGCTGTGAAGATGGAACACATGTGCCAACAATTTAGACCAACAAAGTGTTTTAAAGGGAAATGAGCATCTTGCCAACTGCTTCAAAAATCAACACTGCAAATATGTTTAAACAAACAGCTACACTTTCACCCTCTCTTAGTTCACTGCCCTAAACAACTTTTTTTTTTTTTTTTTAAGTAAAATCAAAATAAAGACAAAAATAGGGAAGTATAGGGAAGGAGCAACTATTTAAAGGGGGCACTGCTGCAGGTACTTCCAAAAGATGTAGGACCTAAAGCATATTGAATCTAGAATTCCAGAAGAAGCTTTTGATTGTAAGTGTAATGTACAGAGACTAAGATACAAAGCAGTCTTATTTGGCTTTCTTTTCTTCATCTGGTCTCTGTAATGTGTTTGACAAATCTTTTAGCTGTTCCACTCTTCTTGTCACCCTGCTTCAGTGACAGCTCAGAGTACTCAAAGATTAAAGTTCCAAAAACATGAAAACAGAATTAATTTGAGTAGCGCAGCACTGGTCTGAAATGTTTCAGACCTGAACAGAGTGGTGAGACAAATCTGACGGGATTTAGAGGATACATTGTTAGTAGTTTCAGCGATGTTACAGTTCAGACTACTTCAGTCTACTTGTTTCAATAGCTCAACAGATAGAGTAAGAATGTCCAAGTCTCTCTACCATGTTTTAGTAGATACACAATGTACTGAAGAACAGCATGATAACCCTTAACTAGAGAAAACAGCATGAGCAGGAAAGTCTCCTAAGATGGAAAAGTGCAAAAGCAGATAAGAGCTATGAGAAAGAAGAGTTGCAGACACTTTGAAATAACCTAGGTTAGGACTCAGTTGGCTGGAAGTTAATAAATGAAGCTTTATATTTACAGCTTTGCACAATACACAAGCAGATATTTACATTGTATAACAGATATTTACAGTTCTATAGAGTAAAAAGGTAATACAGAAACACCACACCCCTCCCAAAGATCAGAATCCCTAACAGGGGGTTCTAACCACCCTACCACCTTCCCCCCTTCCCGATCTTATCTCACCATCCGTTTCATGCAGCAGATAAGTGAAGATAGATCAGCCAGGGGGGAATTAGCAGTAGGAAAGAAGATATTGAGATTGTTCAGATCCAGCTATGAAGGCAGGGAGAGAGTGAGAGAGCCATGCAGCAGCAGCCGCAGACCAAAGTGGTCTGACTTACCTATGTTTGGGTTACAATTCTTAAACATTTTTTTTCTTTTTCAGTAAATGTATGAGTGAAGTAGCATCACCAGTGTTTTCCTTTCTCAGTCTATAGTCTAATTTCTCATTCAAATCCTCCAATTAGTTCAAACCAGCACAACTGTGCTACCTAGTTGAAAATCATTGAAGAAAACCCTGGAATTTTCAAATCAATTAGTGGACTATCTATTGATGATACTATAATTTTATACTTCCAAGTACTCAAAAGAACCACAAAGACATTTCCTGCAGACTTTCTGAAACTATCACTTAACCACACCCAATGTAGGTTGCCATTAAATCCTTAGATGTGATCAGATTCAAACCTATTGCTTTGAATGTACCTGAAAAAAAGTATTCATGCCTTTTTTTTTTTTCCCCAATTCACATAGCCTGAATCACCACCCAAAGGATGCATCCAACTCAACAGGGCTGCCCGCACAGCCTGGTGGCAATTTATATCCCCAGCATGCAATAAATGTTTTCCAGACTATTTTGGAGCACAAAAATTCTTAATAAAGTATCAAAATCAACACCATCTCTGTTCTCTGATCTCTAAAGGATGGGAAATCTCTCTGAGGTGTCACCACTGAGTGTATGACAACCTAAAATCTGTCATAAGAAAACCACTGCTCTGTAAAGGATTTTTCTCTCCACGCTCCACTGGCATTAGTGAAGCATAACTGTTCTGTAAAAAGTCCCCATGTTCTATATAATTAATCCGTGTATGCATGAGCAGGCAATGGCTAGCTAATATTTCTGCTCGATACATGTTTTGTCATACGTGATTAACCTTTCATTACTTTCAGAGCAGCACCACTATGAGATAATGCCAAACTAGAAAAAAAAGTACTTGTGTAAAAGCTGATGAAATGGCTTCTGAATGCAGTGCACTCAACGGTGAAGAAAAAAACATGTTAAAGTAGAGGTCAGCAGGCTGGAAACAAACAGCTAAGTAAGAAGGAAAATAACTTGGCAGACTAGGTTTCAAATAACAAAACTTGAATATGAATCCTGAATTAAACTGTAGAAGACTGATGTGTAAGTAAAAAAGCTGACAGTGAAATGGATGGTCCTAGCTGCCCTTTATTGTGTGGACCAGAAAAATTACTAACATTATATTAAATAAAAGACCAGGAAAGTTCTTACATCTTTAGTCTAAATATGATAATAATTCTGTATCATATTCTGCAGGAAACTTAAAGTGCAAAAATCTCTGTGATGCCAATAAAAATAATAGTCATGAGTTTATTGTTTGCTGCACTTAAACACTTTAAAATTGCTTACTCAGGCTCACAGAATGCAAATGTCAGCACTGGGACTGAAGCCCAGCACTTCAGAGCAAAGTAATATTTGGAGGCCTCAGACAAGTGTTCCATGGACTCAGATATAGCATCAGAAATAACATGGTGTTGGCACATGGGCTATAAAATTGGAAAGCAGAAGTCTGTCTGAGGACACAAAAGCAAAAGTAGATCACAGCCCTTGTTCTCTGTCTTAATAAGAATTTTGCGGATTTCATGCATCACTCCTCCTGTACCTTATTTTGTTACCTCCTTTGTTCAGATGTCTTGAGCTATGTCTCAGTTGTCTTTCTACTGGCCCATTCTTCAAAATGCTGTTCCTAAAAAGCCACGAACATCAAATTTGTTAAGGGGGATGTGAGATGTGCTTGGAGCACTTCAAGAAAATACATACATAAGCATAATATCATGTAAAATCATTTCTTTGCTGTGCATTTTGGCAAGAGGCAGGCAGACAGCTCAGGTGCATTGTGAAGATCCTTAGTCTTCACAACTCTGGCATGTTGCTAGAGTTACTTTTCTAAAAAGTTATTCTAGTAACTCCTGGTACCTAAGGGAAGGTCTGGCTTTTGAATGCAGGTCTTTGTCTTCTAGCTAAATAACCCTGGTATGGCACAGCATAGTCCTTGAGAGGTCACACAAGGATAAGACTTGTGTCCTTAACCAACAACCAGGAGCTGAAAGCACATACTGGAGACAAAACACTATTTTCTGCAGAGGCTAACCTTGTGTCTTTGTTTATAGCTGTCCCACTTCTCAGTAAACTTAGAAACATCAAACCTTGCCTCTCTACTGGTCTTGAGGATTTTGCAGGCATAAAAATGAGCAATACCTTTGCAGCTGACAAGATTTTTGGAACGTGTCCTTTGGTACCTAAATTCCAAGTCCATTCTGTCAGACACAAAATATTTTCAATTATTACTTTTTAAAAGTAATAGTTAATTTTTAGACGCAGTATTAGTTGTGTGGGACAAAAATTATCTCATTTTCATTTATTTTTATGTATAACTCTAGACAGCCTCTTTGTTTTAGAAAGAGGACTAGTTTTCAGAAACTTTTATCAAAGGGTACACAAGCAAAGTTGAAAAAACATCAGGTTGTATAATACAGCTGGTACCTCTCCATCTGTGTTGCAAATGCGAGGTCAGCAATTCTTTTAATCTTTCACAAAAGGCTTTAGGAAACACTTGCAAAAATATTAAGTAGAAATGTAACTCCTCAGTGGACTGAGAAGACAGACATTCTGTGTTTAGAAGAGGTTTACATTTGTATTCTGAAACCTCTGCTGTTTAAAAAGTGCTTTACTTCTGATGAGCAGAAGTCTTAATGCACTTGCCTATGAATGAGATCAAAACTTAAGAGTGCTCTTGTTTTGTTCTGTTTATATTTAATGCCAATGAAATGGGATCCATCAGTTGCACATAAAAGGCTTTTATCTCCTATGTGCCTTTCCTAGAGTCATCTGTTCCTGTTAATATACTACTGATTTTTTTATTTCAAAATGAAGAATATATTCAGTTGTTTCTGCATAATAAGTGCATTTTTTTCCACAAATATATGCAGAATGGTAGCTCTGCTGCACTCATCAGCCTGGTTTAAATTAAATCCCAGGTAAATAAAGACAGGTTGGAAAAGAAACCATTCCATTTTCAATGGACAAAGACCTAACGAATAAACTGAAGTTTCCAAAGGTATAAGTTCAAGGTAAATTTGAGAAGTTACCATCTTCAAATAAACAGGAAAAAATAAAAAACAACAACAAAACATTCAGGGTGGGGAGCAGGGGAAGACAAAGCAGGATTGTGGTAGCATAAATTTCAAATAATTTTAAGCCCCCAAAATCAATGTAACCTGCCTTTTTTTTTTTTTTTTTTTTTTTTCCCANTTTTTTTTTTTTTTTTTTTTTATTGTAAAGTAGAATGTGGGGACAAGACTATGGTTGGCTAATGAACTGCAGCAATTAATATTACCATATCCAAGGTTCATCCAAGGCTGAAATACATGTGTTCACACAAGGAATCTTCATCTAGGACACTAAAATAACCCTGTGTCAAAGCTGAGATGGGTTGTGAGAGTTAAAGCAAAAATAATAGTCCCAAGGTATGAATGATATGTTACCACCACCAAGATTAGGGTAAATTTACTATAAAATGAGAAAGGTATATAAAGAAAAAAAATTGGATTAAAATACAGCATCTATTAAAATATTAAAGTACAGCATAAATAGCAAACTCATTCAACTGATCCTTGAATGAATGGTGTAGATTTTTTTTGTTGCTGTGTTTTATTTTTTGAACATATGAAGAAGTGAAGAAATACAATAGTACTATTGTGCCTGGACTTCAATAAATAGATGGGAAAATATTAATTTGGGGGCAACTAATGGTAGTATTGTGGGAAAGAATAGGTTAGGAGGTTGTACCAAAATGAGACAAATCAGCCTGGAAAAACATTAGAACAGAGTGCACATTTAGGTGTAGTGATGAGCTCCATTTTATTCAGTATCTGCTTCAGTGGGTGTAAAGGGTTAAGCCCACCTGGGAACGCCCTGCCTCCTCCCAAGGGGTGGTCTGACCTTTTCCCAGGTGTCATAGGTAGCCACTCACACTTCCTGCTAAGGACTTTGCTATAAAAGGGGAGACGTCTTCTATCTCTCTCTCTTCTTCTTGTCCTGACTGCTTGAGCAACTCTTTGCTGCCAGACCACCATGTGCTCTCTGCCAACACGTGGAAAGTACCACCATTTTTCCTGAGTCTTATCTTTTAGAAACCTAGTGATTATCGGCCTGTTGTAACTTCTGATCAAACACGTACCAACTCTTCCCTCTTGCAGAGTCCTGTCAGGAAAGATGCTCTGTAAAGCCCTTACTATTAGAGTGTGATGTTGATGTAACACTGGGAGTCTGGTAATTTTGGTAGTATTATTAATGGCATTAAGTAGCATAACTATTTGGGTCGGGAGTCTGGATAGTCTGGATCTCCTAAACCTTCAATATATTAAACAAGGCTAAGTCATACAGCATCTATAAGTCATGACAACATAAATAATTAACTGTTATGAATGGCTTAAAAAAATGTGAAATCCAGGAACAGTCATCTTTTTTAGGAAAGGGTCTGTAACTGCTATTTCATAGCCCTTGAGGTGGGTTGATTTGGGCCCCCAACAAATTGAAATTTGCCTCCAGAGTAAATACCAACCAAACTTATAACTTGGAAGCAAAATGAAACTTGTATTTATAAAAGTAAGCTAAAAATATAAAAGTGTAAGATACAATGAATATGTACAAAATATATTTACATATATTTACAATTCAGAAACAAGGATTCCCCCTGTACTGATTCCTCCCCCCTCTCCCCTTAAAAGCAAAAAATGATAAAACCTCACTGCTAACTTAGCCCTAACAAAGAGTCTCAGCCAAGGTCAGTGAAGCCATGCAAAATCACCACCCAGCAGCAGCCAGAGCAAAGAGCAGATGTGAAAAGAATAGATTGTGCAGCAAATTATATCCTAACTGGCAATCTGTTAGAATGATCCAGACCTATCTATAATTGTTCTTCTGTATCCAATCCCTTATTTTATTTACCATGTACAAACTACACTGTTTATATGAGAATGGGGCAGCCTTGTTTTCCAGTCTTTATTCTGCAGAAATCTCATAGGGCTCCTGAGAACACTTGTTTCCATCTCTTCTCGTATCTTATCACCACCTTCTTCTACTCTAGGCAGATCTGCAGATCCGTGAAGGCTGTACCTTCATCATAATTAGAAGTAAAAAAAAAAAAAAAAAAAAAAAAAAACAATAAAGAGAAGGTCAAATGAAGCCCTGCACACACTGAANAAGGACCACCATCAATTCCAGATATTCACAGAAGAAACGTTGTGTGTGAATAATTTTAACTTTCTGGAACTTTTATTTGCATGCAATATGTGGGAAATACAGCAACTTATTTTTAAATCCACAAAACATAAGTTTAATTTCCTCCTACTTTTAAAAAGGACTCAGTTCATACACTCGCATGGTAAAACAATGCTCGGCTTCCTGCTAAATTCTTAGTACATTTCTGCCGACATCTCAAAATGTTTTCCTTCACCTTTGTTGACTGTGACAATACTCCAATCCAAATCTTGAGGCAAAACACACTGTGACAGAACAGAGGCTATAAGTGGCTAGCAATTAATGTTTAACATTATGAGGTGACATACATGGGCCTTTTCCCCAGAGCTGTGAAGCCTGGGAAATCAGAATATGGGAAGCAAACATCAGGTCTTGTCCAGCAGAAGCTGTTTCTTCCCCACTTTGTCCGCAACCATCAGTTATGCAATTTTCCATGTACCACATCACTGAGAAGCACCTGTCCACTCCCTTGAAAACTGTAGCTGCATTTCCTAACTAAAGACAGCAAAACTCACCCTCTGATCCTTTAGCACCAAGGTAAGAACAAATTCTATGAATTGGTGTCCTTCATATACAGTCAATTATGATGGACCCTGTATCACAGCTTCTCTCCTATTGGAGTTTACTGATACTGTAGACTTACGTTTCTAAGCAGTATTCTTCTTATGTCAAAGATATGCTTATACTTGCAGTGAAAACAACCCATTTTTCAATTACTTGTCCTTGTTTAAGTCACCATCCCACACAAAGGATCTACTCTGATTTAGTACAGATGAAAACTTAGTATTGAAATACCCGTGGCCATGGGAGACTGACAACAGGTATAACTAAGAAATGAAAGAGAAAAACCTGAGTCACAGAATCACAGAACTAAGCAGGTTAAAAAAGACCTTTGAGGTCATTGAGTCCATACTATCACCTAACACCTCCTAATTAACTAAACCATGGCTCTAAGTGTCTCACGCAGGCTCCTTTTAAATACCTCCAGGGATGGTGACTCCACCAACTCCCTGGGCAGCCCATTCCAATGCCAATCACTCTTGCTATGAAGAATGTATTTCTAATATCCAGCCTAAGCCTGTCCTGGAACAGCTTGTGGCTGTGTCCTCTTGTTCTGTCACTGGGTGCCTGGGAGAAGAGACCAACATCCACCTGGCTACAACCTCCTTTCAGGTAGTTGTAGAGAGCAATAAAGTCTCCCCTGAGCCTTCTCTTCACACTAAACAATCCCAGCTCCCTCAGCCTCTCCTCACAGGGCTGTGCTCCAGCCCTCTCAACAGCCTTGTTGCGCTTCTCTGGACAAGTTCAAGCATCTCAACATCTTTCTCAAATTGAGAGGCCCAGAACCAGACACAATACTCAAACTCCTGCCCCCAGTTCTGTTGCCCAGAGAGAGTTAAATAATACATAATTGGCAACATTCTTTGGTGGCAGATTTTTAACAAGCTCAATTTTTTTTTCTCCCGGCCTTGAAATAGTAGCTTCACTTTCAGTAGTTGCTTCTTCCTGCTTTTTGTTTACCAGATGCAGATAGTATGTTATAGCAAAATAAAACCAGACCTGTCTTTTCACTTCCAGCCATTCTTGTACAGTTTTATTTTCAGACATTTTCCCATAAAGATTTAACTTACTTTAGGGCTTACTTCAAGGAAATACCCAATAAGTTCCCATATGCAATTGCTTAACCCAGAGCAGCTGATCTTTGTAAATCAGCAACAGACCCAGCAGCAATATCTGACTGTATGAGGTTGATGTGTTTTGCCTATTTGTAGTGCAGTCGGTTCGCTAATGAGCAGCTGGCAAGAGGCATAATGCCCCCTGGACCTCATTAAGCAGGCTTATTTTGGCCTGCTGAAACATTACCTCAGGACTTGAGCAGAAAGGCTGGAACAGCACTCTGCTGCAGAGACAGAGGTCCCATCTCACCAGTGAAGGTCATGTCTTCCTGAAGAGTTTTAAGTCAGATTTCCTCCCTGTCACCGTCTCTTTAAGTATGACGTAAGGATACAATGGCAGTTTAATGAAAGAAGGTTTAGCTCAGTGCCTTGTCAATGTTCACACCACAGGCTCAATCTGATCCCAGGAACTGTTCTGCATAATGACATCTCCCCACACTGACAATCACCAAGTGTGTGCTGAACCTCTGCTTCCCCTTGCAAAGCAGTTTGAAACTCAACAAATTTCAAACATCTTCTCTGTGAGCAGCAGAGCCAGCCCACACCACACTCTGCTTTGAGGTGAGGCAGCCTCAGGGCTGCAAAAGTCGTACACTCACAGACTCATTAATGTTACCCTAGTCAAAACTTATTACTCAGTTCTCTTAAGTATGGGGAAAGTCTGAAAGTGAACTGCAGTCATTAGTACTTCCTAACCTGCTCTCCTTTTCCTCAGCTGTCACACCCTCATTTACTACTTCTAGTTCAGACACGCTAGCAAAAACAGTGTTTATGAAGAGAATCTCATGTGGCAATTCCAAAGGTCCCTGGAAGCTGCTAATATTTTGTTTGGAGGCTTATCTTCACTCTGGCTAAACAGAGGAGTAAAAGCACAACAAATCTTAAAAGTCTTTTTTTTTTTCAGCCCAAAGTATGCAGCCTCTGCTACTGTAAAAACTGGAAGCTGATGTTCTCCAGTTGTGCAAAACACTCATAATGGCTTTGGAAGGCAAAGAGCTGCCTGCAAGAGCACTTGAGCTGTGACAGCAGCACTTCAAGTGGATACCTCATCCCATGCCAGAGCTTAATGCAGAGTGATTGCTGACTTGGCACTGCTATCAGTATGTGCAGCAGGCTCATGTGAGGGGCTGGTAGGGAAAGCCCCTGTTGAGTTCTGGACTCTTCCAGCCTAGGGCAGCCTCTTAGACTTGTACAGGGCTGTCAGCAGAAGTGGACTTCTCCAGTCAGGTTTTGCTTTTGATTCAATGGATATTGGATTGTACCCAAAGCCACAGAAGCATTTGGGAAATACTTAGACCACCTAAGAAGACTTAGGATCGTAACTGCAGATTTTCATTAGTAAAGATTAAAAGCTACTTTAAGGTAGCCTAAATAGAGGGTTTACACACTAATATAGCATTATACATTTCCAAGTCCCTCTAAGTACAGCTAGAGGTACAGTGTCAGCTGCTTTGCCTGCTTGACTACAGTTGGTGGTTGGAGCCTGTGTCTTCCAGTTACTGCAGGGGAGACTGTTAGGCAGGCTGTGCAGGCGATGCACTAAAACATCCTGCTTCTAAGCTGTCACCACAGAGGTAGGATTTATACAAAGAGGTATACAAGACATGTTTTTCTAAATTAGTAATTACTTTATTAATCTGGAGAGGAATATTCTGCCATTAACATCTAATAAGATGTTTGATAAAACTGGTAGAAGTCTGTTTGCCAAGACATCCATCAGAGATGCTGAAGTTCAGCATTAGAGTGAAGAATTTGTCTGTGACAGCACACCCAGCCATCTTGGCCTTTCAGGAAGGTTGTATCTCCTGCCAGCTCAGTGGGGCACAGTACAGGCTACTGTTGTCATGGCTCCGGCTTTGCCTGTCAGCTCCATCTAAGCCTTGATTCACTTGATTGAAGCATGGCATGCTGGAAAGCAGTGGCAAAATCTCAAGCTTTGTGGGGTGCCTTAAACTGACAAAGTTCAGAGCTCTGCTATAGCTCTGTTTTATCATAATAAAGTAACTGGTTTCATGTCCATAGAGGGTGTTTTTCCATTCAGCCTCCTGCCTTTTTGACTGATTGCAGTTCCATTATGTGCCCCCTAGGAATTGCTCTTACTACATTTTCAGCAGACATGTCTTGCAGGAGACTGCCATTTGGAAGGTGAGCAGTTATTGCTATTTCAAGATTTGTGATTCAGCATCTCACATCACCAAGGGTGAAACCTGAGCATACACAGCTCCTCAAATACAGTCTTGGAAGTTAGACTGTGCAGCTAAGCAGAAAGCCTTAGCTTCATGGGCTGTGCCAGCTGAGAGGCCTCAGTACTGTTTCACCTGGTTCTTGCCTGGGGTGGGACAGCAGCTCTGGTCCAGTGTAGCAGTCCTGCATGTGCTCTAAACAGAGAGAGAAAGACCAGTTTTGGTTACACTGTTTAATCTGTAATGGAATCAGGACATGTTTTCTGTTCCTCTCTGTGGTGGTTCAGCAGTTTGAAATAACCCAGGCTAGGACTCAGTCAGCTGGAAGTTAATAAATGAATCATAGAATCACAGAATGGTTTAGGTTGGAAGAGACCTCAAAGATCATCCAGTTCCCCACCATAGCCAGGGACACCTCCCACTAGATCAGGTCGCTCAAGACCTCATCCAGCCTGGCCTTGAACACATCCAGGGAGGGAGCAGACACAACCTCCCTGGGCAACCTGTTCCAGTGCCTCACCACCCTCACAGTGAAGAACTTCCTAAGATCCCATTTAAATCTCCCTTCCACCAATTTGAACCCATTCCCCCTCATCCTGTCATTACAAGACCTTGTGAATAGTCCTTCCCCAGCCCTCCTGTAGGCCCCCCTCAGATACTGGTAAGCTGCTATAAGGTCTCCTCGAAGCCTTCTCTTCTCCAGACTGAAAACCCCCAACTCTCTCAGCCTGTCCTCATGGCAGAGGTGCTCCAGCCCTCTGATCATCTTCGTGGCCCTCCTCTGGACTCTCTCCAACAGTTCCATGTCCTTCCTGTGCTGGGGGCTTCAGAACTGCACACAGTACTCCAGGTGTGGTCTGACAAGAGCAGAGTAAAGGGGGAGAATCACCTCCCTTGCCCTGCTGGTAATACTTCTCTTAATGCAGTCCAGGACACAGTTGACTGTCTGAGACATGTATGCACACTGTTGGCTCATGTTGAGCTGTATATTTACAGCTTTGCACAATATACAAGCAGATATTTACAATGTATAACAGATATTTACAAATATATACAGTGAAAAGGTAATACAGAAACACCACACCCCTCCCAGAGATCAAAATCTCTAAGAGGCGTAACCAACCACCCCTACCACCTTCTCCCCTTCCCCAGTCTTATCTCACCATCTGTTTTATGCAGCACATAAGCGAAAGTAGATCAGTCAGGGGGATTAGCAGCAGGAAAGAAGTTAGTGAAATTATTCAGATCTAGCTAGGAAAGGCAGGGAGAAAAGAGCCATGCAAGAGCAGCCACAGCCCAAAGCGGTCTGAAACCGTCTAACTTATCTATATTTGGGTTACAACTCTTAAACAATTTTTTTTCTTTCTCAGTAAAGCTATGAGTGAAGTAGCATCATCAGTGTTTTCCTTTCACAGCCTATAGTCTAACTTCTCATTCAAATCCTCCAATTAGTTCAAACCAGCACACTCTCATATATAGCTCATATCTTAACTACAGAGAAAAGTCATAGCTGATACCACTTGAACTCACCTGCCCTTATCAAGTCCAAGAACTTTTTTGTAAGATCTAATTTTAATCCAAAGCCTTTTAATGAGGAAGATTTAAAAGAAGAATAAAAACAGCAACATTACATCTCTAGCATCTAATATCTCTGCTTATTCTGAGAAAATGTTAATCCAAACTCATTCCGTTCATTACTGGGCAGAAGCTGAAACAGACTTGCTTTCACTGTTTTTGATGTTTATTTGATGAGAGGCTACTTGTTAACAAAGCTGCATGAAGGTTTAAGAAACACTTCAAAGTTATGCTAGAAAAACACATAAGTTTTCTCTAATTCTAATATAACATCTTTGTCTGAGTGACCTGCAATTTGTGTTCATTATCTTCATAAAATAAAAGCAAAACTAGAGGAGTTCCATCTGCTGAACTCCTAAAATAGGTTGGTTCCCCAGGGACTGTTAAGGAGCCATGGGTGGTTTCTAAAATTTAGAGGATGGTTTCTAAAGTTTAACCATGACAAATGAAATTAAGTATATAGAGTATTTTGTTTTGAACAATTCTGCCTAGTTGTAGACATAAAAAAAAAAAAGCAAACCCAAAAACATAAATGAAAGAAATAAATAGCAAGGGCACTTAAGAAATTATCTACATTTATGAATATATTATTCTTAGCTGTGTAAAGTTCCATGAAAGCTAAAATTCAGTAGTGTATTTCCAATAGTTACCAACAGAGCTTGACCCACTGTTTTTATTTCATGAAGATTATCTGTTAATTGCTCACAGCCCCAACTATAGCCCCAAGGCTACCTCCTTGATCATTACCTATACACTTTCATATTTTCCTGATTATTTTTTGTTATGTGTTTTTGTTCACCAAACCCATTTCTGCTGCTAAATTATATTACTGGTTTAATCAAGTTTCATTAGAATCTGTTCTGCCTCAAATTTAGTCTCTAGCTAATATCTTTCACACAGTCCATCTCCATTCTTCTAAGTCTGGCAAAATTAGTTTAAGATTCCTACCCATCTTGAGTGGTACCATCTGCAGATAGCTAAAGGTTTATAAATGATAATTTGTAAAAATTAGCCTGTAGGATTAAACCACACAGTGGTACTCACGGCACTGAATGCGGGGTACTGGGAGATATTTTTGCAGATTTTCTCTTGTCATGAGATCCTGAACCCCCAGGAAGCTCCCAGCTGTAAGATGGAGGGGAAAAACTTCCACGGGTTTCCTTGAAATAAAATAAAACTGATTTAAATCTGACAGGCTCTGTGGAAAACAACATTATCAGTAATTTAAATAGTTTCTTTAAAACAAGGGTGCACAATAAATGTATTTTTTTAGATGAGTTTTCCTTTAGACTGAAGTGTTCTAATGGGACCTAGCACTACCGCTGCAAACTGTTTACACTTCAGTTACAGTTATCAAGTCCTAGTGGAAATGTTTATTCCTAACTATACCACTCAAGCAGGAAGAAGCAAAAAGAAAAAAAAAAAATTTAAAAAAAGGCAAAAAATGGAGTTTTCTACTTTCTATTTCCAGGATGAATTAAGTTGTGCAACAGGTTCGAAGAATCACTGATCTGTTTAAATAAATACAAACTGTCCCACTTGGGCCATCTGGCACTGATTTCTTTTGTTTCTATTTGCAGAGCAGGCAGATTACATAGTGTACAGTTTGAACAAATCTATCCATGTGACTTCATTTGCGGTGCTGAGTTCCACCCTACCACTTGACAATCTGTTTTCCATGAATGGAAACATCCCTGGTTCTTGGAGAGTGAAGATGATGTTTCCGTAAGAGAAGCCTCTACATGTACATTTGTGGTTCTCTCATTGGTGTAAAGCTAGTAAATGCCAAACTCTCGGAGTTCAGGATTGTGTGTACTAGCCACAAACATATTTCTCTCCTGAACAGACTGAAAAGGAGCTTGCTGGAAACATTGTTTGACCCATTTGTGATACGTTTTACAGCTTATGAAGGCTAATTTTATAGGTACCATTTACCCTCATTTAGGAAGATTGCTCACATGAAAAAAAATGGCACTATTCCCTAACCTAAATATAAATTAAGCAGAAAGACTTGCAGCCAGGCTTTAAAATTGCCAATGTTCAGCCCACAAGACTGGAGCATGCCTAGGAAGGCACAGCAAGAGAATAGATATTGTCTCCATTTTGAGAGCACATTTCTCCCTTAGGAAGTGAAGGATGCCTTGTAACAGAGTTACTATATCCAGCTCAAGGAACTGTCTCTTTAAGATGCCCACTAAAATCACCCAGGGGACAGAGAGGCCATCCAGGTCCAATAGACTCAATGGAGTAAAGGTTGCAGCAGCAACATTTCCTTCTTGAATCTCTGGTTTTGACTTGTGTTGTCAAGCCCTCACAGCAGCAAAGACAAGCCTCTGCAAGTAAAGCCTCTGAGGACACCTGAGTAAGAGAAGGTTAAGAAAAAAATAATTGCCCAGAAGGAAACAAGTGAGGGAGCTCTAACGGCTTCTTTACACAGAGTGGAAAAATCTAATGCTGGGTGCCAGCTAGTTAAGACCACTTCCAGCAGCTCACCCACTCTTGACATTGACATTGTGACAACAGTGACACTGAATAAAGTGGAAAAGTATTTGAAGTAGCAAAAGGATTTTAATTTTTTCTCAGAACTCTTTAGATGCTAGAGAACTTTTTATCTTTATGTACCAGACCTTACTGCCAGAAACATTGATATCAACTCAAGTATCTTGCCATTTATTGTCATTAAATTAACAATAAGCTTTTCATATATGGATAGTTAATTTTGTTCTCTGATAATTACTTTGCACTATTGGCATTCTAACTGCCAACTATTTATCAGAAAGCTAATTTGATCTATCCCATAGCAGGCAGATCCATGGCCCTTCTCCAGATTATATTGAAAATGTTGGTTGAGCATCAAGGAGGTTATAAATCCACACTATGCAATCAAGTGGAATGTTCAAGGAATAGCTATACTGAAAAGAAAAATAACTAGTTATGTTATTGCTACATCCTTGAGATAATTTCTAAGCTAGCTGGTCCCTCTAGAGTCTGACTTACGTGCCAGAACAGCATATAAACTCAAGCAATGTTGTAAAGCAACTCTCTAGATGTCTAAATTTTCTAATATATCAAAGAGTGTGATGGTTTAGGAGTTACCTGCCCCCCTACATGTTTGAATTCACCCAGACTAGACTCAGCCAGATGGAAGTTAAGGAATGAAGCTTTATATTCACACATTAGCACTGTGAATATACAAGCAGATATTTGCAATATATTACAAATATTTACAGCTATGTACAGAAATATACAAGTTAAAAACAATGCAGAAACACAATACCCCTCCCTGAAATCAGAGCCCCCAAGAGGGGTTCCCAACCACCTTTCCACCTTCTCCCCATCCACCAGAATCTACCTTATGTGCAAGGTAAACAGGGAAGATCAGCCAGGGTAGTCAGAGGCACAAACTGATCCACTTAGAAGCCAAGGAGAGAAAGAGAGATTCGACTCTGCAGACAGAGAGCAACTGACTGTCTTATCTATGTTCGTGTCTTTGCTTTTGTACCTCTCAGTAAACCTATGAGCAAAGTAGACATCACCATTGTTTTCTTTGCACAGCCTATAATATAATTTCTCTTACTAAAATATCCCCATTAGCCTCAAACCAGCACAGAGATAACCACACAGAGTGACATAGAAAATTTAATTTTTTTTTAACGTGTATTTCATCTAAACATGAAAAGGAACTTCTTTACTTTGAGGGTGGTGGAGCACTGGAATGGGCTGCCCAGAGAGACGGTGGAGTCTCCATCTCTGGAGTCATTCAAAACCTGTCTGGACACTGCTATGCGTGTCCTGCTCTAGGTGAATCTGCTCTGACAAGGGCGGTTGGACTAGATGATCTTCAGAAGTCCCTTCCAACTTTTATGATTCTGGGATCATTCTGTGATTCTGTGAGAGAAAATGAAATCATCTCAGTCCTGGAAATAATAATTAAAAAAAAAACAACACCCCACAACAAAGAAATAAAACAAACAAACAAAAAAAACACCAAACCCATAAACAAACTTCCTTATACTTAGATATCCCAGCAAAGTTTTCAGTCTATGTGCTTCCTGCATTTGGGAAGCTGTTGGTACTCTAAGAGGACCAGTAAAAGTGACTTGCATAAAAGATCAGATATTCAGGCAATATAATTTACTTTGCCATTAACATCCTCAGGAATATTCCTTTGTCTCAGAGGTCTTTGTATGCACATTCTTCTGCTCACTGTGGCAGCATCTCCAGAATGGACACTTGGACAGTTGTTGGTAACTTGCTTGCCTGCATCTTGAGCAGCAGGCTCTCTGCATGCCTGTGATAGAGGTGCTAACTTCTGTATGTAAGTGTTAATTAATAACAATACATAAGGTCACCTCTCTACAATTGAAATTCCTTCCCTGAGGAGAAGAACACAGAGCAGCAGTGATTCAAAAGAGCACTGTAATATAACAAACAGGGAAGTCTATTCCCTCAGCTTCCCCTCTTTACAAAAAATATGAACTATTTGAAAGCTGGAATACAACTTCCCAGCACAGGCACATCGTCTGCTGCAGAACAGGTATCTCAGTTTACCTAACAAAGATTTACTGATATTTAGGAAAAGCTTGTAAGTTTGTACAAAGTGGAAAAGAAATGCAAAAGAGCTGTGTTATTTCTTTCAGTGAAAAATATGTGAGAAAACTTAAAACAACTGCAATTCCTGCTTAAGTACCTTCTCTGAGAAAAGTGTTTGCAGGACAAAGAGCGTGGGATTCAGAAATTCTGTGGAATACGAAGAATCAGGATTTTCTCAAGAAGCCCCTAAGTCCTGCTGTCAGTTTTCACTTGCAGGAATTTCTCTTCAAATCTGTCTTCTCAGATGGTTTGTCTCAGTCAGAAATTAAACCCAGGGAGGAAGCTAAGAGGCTAGTTCAGAATGCAATAACAGCTTATCTCTTGTCCTGAGTGAGAGGGGACTAAATCAGGTAAAAGAGCAAGCAGAGACCTAACTTTGTTGAATTATATGACAGAGAAAGAAAAATCCATTTGTATAAGCCATTACAAGATGTCTTACCCTTGCATAAGCCATTTTTCTGAGTAGTGAGTCAGAGAATTTACATCCCATAACAAGCACATATAAAAATGCAACTCCTTCAAACATGAGAATAGACACTCAGGATCAATCTAGATGATGAAACCTTTGTTTTCATCATCCTATATGCTAGACCTTCACATAGAAAATGAGCAAGGGCCATCACATTAAAAAATAATTTAAAAAACAATTGAAAACACAGAACAAGAGCTAACAATTCATTACATGAGATCTATGAAGGCTGGCTAACCCAGGCACAAAAATAACACAACAGAATTATCCTATTGCATACCTGTCACACATTTTTAATACTAGTTACATTATTTTGTGACAGCTGAGGTACCTATGTCCAGACAGGTCCTTCTCTGGGAGAAAGAGACTGTGCATCCTTTCCCATTTCAGAGCAACTGGACAAGTGCTTGGAGGAGCCCTGCAGCCCATACGGGATTGTGTCTCGTGTATCTCTAAATTTACCAGAAACTCACATCTTTTACAATCAGGTTTGATTTATGCAACTCCTTCTGAACAAATGGGTGCTGCAGCTTCGTTATCCATCTGCCAGTGTGTGTGCTATCTCTGCTTCTATAGATCCTGGTATTGAATTTAGCCTTACAGCTATTAGAGCTTCACAGGCACTAAATTCTCCAATGTAATTTTTAGCAATATAAAATAAGGTAGTAAAATTATTAACTTAGAACTCACTTGATATATTGTCAGCTCACAGGCTTTCCAAGAAAACACATGGCAGCAAAGCAAACTGAAGCTAAACAGCAACATAAATTGTGAGTTCATAAAACATCCGTGCAATCTGCAGCATTGATAGTTGTTACAGTCCTATCTTACTCTGCCAGGAAATATTTAACCATACTTAAATATATATGCATGATCCACCCTGTCAGACAAAACTGTGTGCTGTATGAAGATGGATGGGAATGAGCTATGCGTATTCTGAGCTTAACTGCTGGATTGTGTCATACTAAGACTGGTCAGAGTCGTGAAGTTAGTTCATGCAACTGCTCTATCACTGAAATGGCTCTTTTCTTACCCAAGAGGAAAAAAATGCAGAGTGATTAAAAGTATCCAAGTTTCCCTGGAAGAAGCAGAACTTGCTTAGCATTGCCTTCTTTCCAGCCTCACAGGGAGATGGGTGAAAGGTAGCAGTCTAGGGACAGAAAATAAAGCATTCCAAGCTGGCAGCCAGACCAACATAATGCAGCAGAAGCTGAAAACAAAACCTGTGAATCATTCCAGAAACAAAGTGGTAAGGATTTAAGCGCCGGACAAAAATTACTCTGCAGTAAAAAAATTCTTCATCAAGAAATAAATCTAAACC
Source organism: Psilopogon haemacephalus (assembly GCA_013396835.1). Classification (NCBI taxonomy): domain Eukaryota; kingdom Metazoa; phylum Chordata; class Aves; order Piciformes; family Megalaimidae; genus Psilopogon; species Psilopogon haemacephalus. Next base: position 94,996 of record VWZI01008208.1, read on the forward strand.
AAGAGTGTTTTGTAAAAGAACTTCAAAATTAAATACGTCTGCTGTCCAGTGACTCTGGGGCTTAGAAGTGTGGACCATCTGTTCAAGAGACCAGTAACACGATCTGTGCTCCTAATGGGCAAGATAGCAGTAGGAAATTATTTAATAAGAGACTCTCACATCTGGCTTTAAAACTGGTAGCCTTTTTTTAAAATTATTATTATTTTTAATATATTCTCTGCATCTCTCATGAATCCTGTTTTCAGATAAGATTTATGCCTTAGTAGCCAGCTTTGAAATTTTTTTATCAGTCTCTGAAAAGGACTATGCATGTGAAGATAAATACCTATAGAGTGTGGTGCATGGGTGTTCCTGAAGCCTATTGCTATCTCTATGAATAGCAGTTAGGGCTATGTCAACAAGGGCAAACATCATGATCATCATAAAAGACTAATTACAAAACCTTATGACATAGCCTGTCTCGATGAATAATTCAAATTAAAAAATAAATCGACAATCTGTTAAATTAACTGCCTGGTAATTTTTCATTTTTAGTAGTCTGACAAATTATTATCTGAGAACAATTTTTACTATTTTGTTACACATTTTGTTAAATTCTGAATAGGGAATTATGGAACACTTTACTGAGTGCAGTTTTGATCAATTCATTTTTTGCCAAGAATTGAGAAAATGTATAATAAAATAATACAGTGTTCAGAAACCTATTTACCCCTTCTGCCAGTGGTCACCTGATACAGAACATCAAAATGAACATACCTTGACCTTTTTTTTTTTTTTTTTTANNNCCGATAAAAAACAGCAAAAAGAACATTCCTTGCCTTTTTTTTTTTTTTTTTTTAATGCTTTATCCACTGTTTTTGAGGCTGGTGGGACATGCATTGTCTTCTTTACAGTTATGGTACACAAAACTGTTACTAATACTATGGATATTGTACCAAATATCTGTATCTTTAATGCTTTTGTGAACCTTAATAATGTTTCCCTTTGCATTCATGTCTACAAAATTTAACTGCTTCCCTGAAAGGACAGCTGTGTGTACCACGTTTTCAGGGCAATAAACAGAAGTCTGTAACCTAGGAACTTTGAGAAATGAAAAAAAATTACCTTGTTATTCCATTTCTGTTTGTCACCTACCAGAAAAAAAAAAAAAAAACCACAGGAATTACAGAGAAACCAGAACTTCTGCTGTAGTTGAACTGTGTAGGAGGCACAACAGAATTACTGAAAGGAAAAAAACAAAAGCCTCCCTAAGTGCAGCTGATAGTGGANAAAACAAAAGCCTCCCTAAGTGCAGCTGATAGTGGATCAGCTGTGATTCCCCTGCATGAGCCTGAAATGAGAGAAGTCTGAGGTAGCACTAAACCCAAGAAAGTCCTGATCGCCTTTGGCCAAGTGAGCTCGGACCAGGAGGATCCATACCTTATGCAGCTAACTACAAAAGGGATTTGTTGGGTTATGTCAAGAAAGAGGGTGGATAGCACCATGAATTCTTTGGAACCACCTTAGAGTGAAGGAGTCCTTTAAAATGAATCTCTCTCCAGCAGATTCCTCTCCCTCTTAAACTGGAGAGCCCAAAACTGAATGCAGTATTCAAGATGAGGTCTCACCAGGGCAGAGTAGAGTGGGTAGAGAACCTCCCTTGATCTGCTGAACACACTATTCCTAATACACCTCAGAATCCCTTTGGCCACAAGGGCACATTACTGTCAAATGGAGAACTTATCTACCAGCACTCCCAGGTCCCTCTCCACAGGGCTGCTCTCCAGCAGATCACCTTCCAACCTGTACTGCTGCAGTTTATTATTCCTCCCCAGGTGCAGGACTCTGCACTTGTCCTTGTTGGACCTCATTTGGTTCCCTTGTCCCCAGCTCTCCAGTCTGTCCAAGTTTTGCTGGATGGCCACACAGCCTTCAGCTGGATCAGCCAAGCCTCTCAGTTTGGTGTCATCAGCAAACTTACTGAGCAGACTTTGTCCCCTCATCAATGTCATTGATGAATACGTTGAACAGCACCAGACCCAGCACTGTTCCCTGAGGGACTCCACTAGCTACAGTTGTCCAGCTGAACCTGGCACCATTGATCACCACTCTTTGAACTTTATCTTGTAACCAGTTCCTAATCCACTTCAGTGTCTGCTTTTCCATCCCACATTTCCTGAGCTTGATCACTGGAATGTCATGGGAGATGGTGTCAAAGGCCTTGCTAATGTCAAGGTAGACTACATCCACTGCTCTCCCTGAGTCTACCCATTCAGTTGTGTCCTCATGGAATGCTATCAGGTTAGCCCCGATTCAGGTCTAAACAATTACTATTTCTATTGAGAGTATTCAGAGCAGAATTGGATCAGCAAACTTAAAGATAGATTTGGAATTTACATACACTGTATCTACATATTCTGCTTACCTCGGTGTTGAAATTCTGGTCAGTTATGCTGATAAAAGGGATGCAGCCAAATCTGAGAGAAAAAGAAATAGCTTTCGTAAGTTAGGAGCACGGTAATGGTGATGTATGACCTAGGGTAGTTTGCATTTTTTGCTGAAAACAAATTTGGCCTTTTTGTTATCCTCATCTATTTGCAAATGGCATGTGCTGTCCGTGTATTGATTCCAGTTGTTCTAACATATGGATTTGCTTTAGGGGAAAGAAGTTTTTTTCTGCACATGAATTCCACTCAAAAGCAAGTGTGAGCGGAAAGGATCGATTTACATTTGAAATTTGTGAAGAGTTTTCAATCAGCTTAATTCAGATGGTCCCTGGACAATGTAGATTATCCTGTCCTATTAAAATCAAGCTAATTGAACTCATTTTGAGCCACAGATATTGGGATTTAATAATAGACTATTCAAGTGTAAGAAATCTGTCCATTTGGATTCAATTTTGATTCCAGATCTGACCTTTGCAAGATGGTGCCTAAGCAGGGAACTTCCCAGATTCCCATCTACCTTTCGCTTCCTCCCTACTTTTATGATTATCATATAATCATAGAATGGTTTAGGTGGGAAGGGAACACAAAGATCATCTAGTTCCAAACCCCTGGCTGTGGGCAGGAGCACATTACACAAGACTGAGTTGCTCAAAGCCCATTCTTATCTGGTCTTTTACTCTTCCAGGGAGGGAGCATCCATAATTTTCTGGGCAACCTGTTCCAGTGTCTCATTTCCCCTATGGAGAACAATTTCTTCCTCAAGTCTAATTTAAATCTACCTTCTTTCAGGTCATGTTCTTACTACATCCTCTAATAAAATGTCCCTCCCCATCTTTTCTTTAGGCCACCTCTAAATGCTAGAAGGCCATTATAAAGTACTACTGGAGCCTTCTCTTCTCCAGGTTGAACAACCCACCTCTCTCAGCCTGTCCTCATAGGAGAGGCACTCCAGAGCCATAGTCCATCTTCATAGTCCTCCTCTGGACCTGCTCAAGCACATCCATGTCTGGGGGCCCCAGAGATGGGAACAGTACAGCAGATGAACTCTCATGAGAGCAGAGGAGAATCACTTACCTGAATCTTCTGGTCATACTTTTTTTTTATGGAGTCCAGGATGAAAATGCCTTTCTGGGCTGCAAGTTCATATTACTGGCTCATCCTTTTTCTTTAATCCACCAGTGCCCCTAGTTTCTTCTCTACAGGGTGTCACTCAAGCCTCTCATCATTCAGCCCATATTTGTGCTTGGATCTGGCCCAACACATGTGCAGGACTTTTGGTCTTGTTGAACTTCATGACATTTGATGGGTATGGCATCAATTCCCACCAGCATGTTCACAACACCATACACTTTGGTGCCATCAGCAAACCTGCTGAGGATGCTCTCAGTCTTGTTCAACCCATGGTTGCTGACAGCATTTGTCTTAATACTGACTTTCTGTTTACCATAACAGAAAATTCCAGCTGTGAACAGCTGGAGAAATTAGTGGGTTATCATCACTGTTCTGTAACCAGGGTTGTAAAACATGCTAATGCAAACAACACAAAACTTGCACAGAAAAATTCATCACTTAGAAATACAAAGTGGAACAACAGGAAAATGTAAGTGCAAGGACCTTAAGCTATCTGCTAAATCACAAAGAATTAAAAGTGCATTTGGCAAGCTATTGTTAGTCTCTTAAGTGCACTTGGAGGTATCTAGTTATGCCTGTAGGCCAATGAACATAAACAGAGGACTTAATTCTCCTCCTCATTTTCCTTCCAAGAAATGTGCTGGTCTAGCAGCCTCTGCAACACTAGAATGAGTTCCAACAATAACGATGCAGTTTAGAAAGTACAATGACAAAATCTGTAAGGCATTTAGACCCAAACCTCAGGTTTTCTTGCAGATTTCTAAAGGTCATTTTGTCAGGGGGAAAAAAAAATACCTCATGAGACCTTTTTTTTTTACTGGAACAGTTAAAGGGTGACATTTCCTGCTACAGTTACAACTAATAATTGCATTGTCAGGTAGATGGCATAGCCTCTCTACCAAATTAGGGGTGAATAAAAGGCTTGAAGCCAGTGGAGTCATCAAGAGTGACTGCCTTGCTCCATGCTATCAGTCCTTCACCTCGCAGGAGGGTAAAGATGAGAATAAGCTACAGTGATCACCCCTGAATTCAAACTGCCACACTCACTTACTGCATCTGGGATGACTGGCCAGGCATAATAAATTCCACCAGTACAGGTTGGGAGGTATCTGCTGGAGAGCAGCCCTCTGGAGAGGGACCTGGGAGTGCTGGTGGATAGCATCCATGGGATAGCAATGTGCCCTTGTGGCCAAGAAGGCCAATGGGATTCTGGGGTGTATTAAGTAGAGTGTGTCCAGCAGATCAAGGGAGATTCTCCACCCCCTCTACTCTGCCCTGCTGAGACCCCATCTTGAGTACTGCATTCAGTTTTGGGCTCCCCAATTTAAGAGAGACAGGAATCTGCTGGAGAGAGTCCAGTGGATGGCTACAAGGATGATTAGGGGACTGGAGCACTGCCTTATGAGGAGAGGCTGAAGGACCTGGGACTTTTTAGTCTGGAGAAGACTGAGAGGGGATTTAATAAATGTTTACAAATATCTGAGAGTTGGGATTCAGGAGTGGGAGTGACAGGCTCTGCTCACCTGCTCCCTGTGTTAGTAACAAGGAGCAACGGGTGTAAGTTGCAGCACAAGACGTTCCACCTCAATGCAAGTGGGAACTTCTTGACTGTAAGGGTCACAGAGCACTGGAACAAGCTCCCCAGAGAGGTTGTGGAGTCTCCTTCTCTGGAGACTTTCAAGGCCTGTCTGGATGTGTTTCTCTGTGATCTGTGCTAGATCATATGGTCCTGCTCTGGCAGGGGGGTTGGACTCTATGATCTCCTTGTGTCCCTTCCAAGTCCTAAAATCCTGTGATCTTGTGAGTCAAATACACATTACATATACACATAGAGTTACATGTTTCAGATCTGCACCTAATTTCTTTAAGACAGAAGGAGAGGGGACATCTGGCATCCATAGCAGAATGAAACTTTCCTGTCTTCTGGGAGGAAGGACTCCCATTTAATACAGGGAGATGCTGATCATCATATTTTGCATTTGTTGGGTTTTGTTTTAGTCTCAAAATCTTTTTTAAGATTTTCTGTTATTTGGGTTTTTTGGGGGGGATGGGTTGGGGGGTGGGTATTTTTTCCATCTGAAAAACCAGGCAGGTCCTGAGGAAGAAAGAAGTAATGTTTCTAATCGAGAAAGAAAGAAAGTACTTCATAGATTTATATGGTTTGCTAGACATTGTACGCAAACCAGAGAGTCCTCAGTCTGAGGAATACTGAAGCACCAGATTCCTCCTCAGTGTCCAAGTAGCAATATCTGAAGGAGAAAGAAGGAGTTACTACAGCACATTTTCCCACAGCTGTGCAAATACTATGCTGCAGTGTCAGAATTTTCTATAATGTGTAATAATCTGTAATATCACCCAACACAGAGTAACCTCTGTAACTCTCTGCTGCAGTGACAAAAACAGTTCAGTTTCAGCCAGCTCATTTAGAATACTGATCCAAAAAAAAAGTCACATTTTAAAAATCTTCTTACTGTAACCCTTTTAAAATATTCCAAAGAGTTTTCATACCACTAAACTGGATCTTATATGTCCCACATATTTAGCATATCCATTAGGTACAGAAACTGCTAAATTAGGCAGCTTGAGGGCACTGTGATGTGTATTTGCTACCCAAGTGCTATTTTTTCCACAAGAATAAAGAATCTCTGCCTTAACTCTACTTTGTCTTCATTATTAAATGATCAATAATTCTGTCTGCCACAGAAGTTACGGAAGTCATGATGGGCTTTGTGGCTGTAGATGCTGCTAAGAGAGAATCATCAGACATCAGAGGGTGACAGAACATTGGAACAGGCTGCCCGGGGGGGTTGTGGACTCTCCCTCCCTGGAGATATTCAGAACCCATATGGATGCACTCCTGTGTGATCTGGTATAGGTGATCCTGCTCTGGAAGGTGGAGGTTGGACTGACTGATCTTTCAAGGTCCTTTCCAGCCCATGACATTCTGTGATTCCATGATCCACAAGCAGATGTTTTACTGATCTATTTTAACATCATGGAAACAGTGATGCAACAACTCTCATAGCCACAGCATCATTGAACCTGTGTGTCAACACAAGCAACAGAAAGAACAGATAGGGCAAGGAACAACAGGAGTAAATGTATCTCTAACATTACCAAAACAATTTCCATCCAGTCCAAAGCTCCATAGAAAGTGCTACGCAAGAGAGAGGATTGAAGTTTCAGTGAACAACAGGTTATGGTTACAGGAAAGTGGTTTCTGCCCAGTGGCAACAGGGAGACATTTAGGGTAGCAAGAATTTTCTTCTACATTTAAGAAAATTAATTCTGATACTGCAATAAAAAGGAAGTGGCAGAATGAGAAAACTAGATTATGATGGGATGGTAACCAGGTTATGTTATGACAGCAGGGAATGCTGCCCACTATAAGGTTGGTTACTAATACTTTTCACTAGCTAGCACCACCATTTCAGCCACATCACCCTAGTTTGAAGGCAATGGGGACTTCATCATCATTCTTAATTGCAATAAGAAGACATCTGAAATTTTAAAACACATTAAGTAAAGATACTTTAACCAAAAGACTAGATATTTAAGAATATTTTATGTAGACTTCTAAAACTGAATGTTTACACTAGCAATAAGTGATGGGGAAAGGCTGGTTACATTTCTGGTATTGCATACCTAACAATTTTAATTGCTTTCTATGTATTTCAGTATTAAAATGTTGCAGAAACAGAACATAATGGCTTACATCTCTCTTTTGGGCTTTTACATGTCTAGTTCAGAGCTAGAGAACAAGAGCACAGGAGTAAGGGAATGCCACTGGCCATAGGTTTCACAGGGCTGTGAGCAGTTCTACTTACATACAACTCCTTTACACAGCGCCAGACAACCCGCAAAGGGTGCAATGGGTTTATACATGTGCTCAAACAGGTCCATGAGCACCATGAGGACAAGCTTGGTTTCTGGTAGTTTGGGTCTTGCCCTTCAGAAGAGATGGTTCCTGGCAGTTGCGGTGAACTCTGGGGCTGGACGTAGGCTCAGTGTTTCAATCACAGAATCACAGAAACATCCAGGTTGGAAAAGACCCTCAGGATCATGAAATCCAATCTAGAACTCTACTCTACAAGATTCACCTTAAACCATAAATGCACAGATTGGAGCCATGGAAATCACAGAATCACAAAATTAACCAGGTTGAAAAGGACCTTTGAGATCGTTAAAGTCCAACACCTTCTAATTAATTAAACCATGGTATTAAGTGTAATGTGAGATGGTATTTTTCAAAATTAATATTGCTTATTAATTTTTATATTCAGAACTCTCACCACCCTGACCACTATTTTTTAATAATAAATAGGTTCTCTTGCATTAGTCATAGAAACATTATACAGATGATAACACAGGATCTAGAACATTTAAGAAATAACTAGTAGTAACACAAATATTTCAATTGAACTAGAAGAGAAAGTTCTTGTGGTTAATTATACTGCCTGTAGTCAATTATACCGCTTGACTCCTGGATGGACTCAAGGAGCTCCTTCCTACTTATGGCAGAAGGCAATTGGTGAATTACAAGAGGCTTTAAGTATTTACTCACAAAAAATATTTCCCCACTCAAGGGGCTAGCTGCAGCTTCAGACAGTACCCAAACACTTGCATGGGGTTCTATTGGTGTTTTGTCAACCGTTGAGGCTTCTGATTCTTCCCAGACTTCACAGGGTGCTAGGAAAAGAAGGCAGATGATCTCTGACCTGGTCCTGATTTCTCTGGAAAATCTGTGTGTCCCTTCCAGGGCTCTTCATTTTGGCAGGTGTAGGCAGGATGTATTGCAATATGCAGTCCTAGCATGGTGTCACACTGGTTATGCAGGCCTATTGTGTGGAGGTATTTGGTGCCTACTCTGGATAGCATAATGCTGCAGAAGGCAATGGCAGTAACAGCAAGCAAGCAGCAAGCAAGCATGAATACAATGGCAGAGCATGTTGTGTTACCTGCTCATCTCCTTTATCAATACAGTCTGAAAATAATGGGCCTTTGGACACAGAACAGCCAATCAGAATGGCAGTTAACCAAGCTTGACCATATTAGGTGACACCATAGGCTTGCTTTATCCAAATCTGGGAAAAACATAGACCTTGCAGGAGGCAGGCACAAGCCAAGTATATGTACCTTGTTTACCACAGAATGTACACAGGAGCAAAACAAGTCTGGGCAAGCCAGGATCCTTAGACTCAGTGGCTCTAGGTTCTTTGTCCTCTTTCCTGCAGTTGCTTCTCCCATCAGCAGAAGGAGGGAGAGCAGAAAAACATGCCTGGGCAGGACATGTTCGGGCCTATTTTGGCCTATTCAGCCCTACAACATTAAGTGCCACATCCAGTCTCCTTTTAAACATCTCCAGGGACAGTGACCCCACCACCTCCATGGGCAGCCCATTCCAATGCCAATCACTCTTTCTGTAACACCAGCATAAACCTGCTCTGGCACAGCTTGAGTCTGGCTTCTTGTTCTGTCACTGAGTGCCTGGGAGAAGAGATCAACCCCATCTGGCTACAACCTCCTTTCAGGTAGTTGTAGAGAGCAATAAGGTCTCCCCTGAGCCTTCTCTTCTCCATGCTAAACTACCCCAGCTCCCTCAGTCTCCCTTCATAGGGCTGTGCTCCAGACCCCTTAGCAGCCTTTTTGCCCTTCTCTAGATGCATTCAAGCACCTCAACAACTTTCTTAAATGGAGGGGCCCAGAACTGGACACAGTACTCAAACTCTCTCCCTTTTGCATCAGAGCATACATAAATAATGACAAAGAATGGAGAGATCAGGTTACAGTGAGCACTAAAAGAAGCATAAAATTTATGTACTTAGGAAGCTAGGCTAAAAGAAAATTAAAACAAAATCACTGAGGGAATAAACTCCCTATCCTCAGGCCACTGAGCCGAGATGCATGAGCAGGAGATCTGAGTGATAGCAAATTGTCCCTCAGAGAACAACACTATCCAGCTTTCACTTTCAGAAACATTCCCAAGCATTTTAACCTGGGAATTAAAGAACAGAATGAAATTACTCCTCAAAGGAAACCACCCATGTAGTTAATTAGCAATGAGCCCTTTCATGACAGGGTGCTTTTTCATAATTTTACTTTCACTGAACTCAAATTAAGTGTATATTAGTATTTTTTTAAAGCACTTCGAAATGAAGATTTTTTGGACTTAATGTAAGTAGGCATAAGAGAATGTAAAAATGGGTTAAAAGTTCAGAAAGATACTTGAGACAAATTGCGCGAAATGTGTCAGTGCGTTCTCAAGGAGGAGAAAAAGGAGTGGTCATTTATGAACGTTTAATGATTTTACTCTGGGATCAGCAAAGTCTTAATCAAAGTGGGATGCATACTTAGCCTGATCAAATAAGGCATGAAGATTCACATTCCCTCTGAATACTAATGTGGTTTTACACTTAGCTTTTTAAGTAATCAAGAGTTGAAAAATGTCAACTCTCTAGAGCACATGAAAGAAATGCAAGATTCAGTTCAACATTTTAATCTCATGCCTAAAATGTGGATATTATCCTAGCCACTGAAATTAAGGTGTCTACTATATCTTTTTTTCAAGCAGACTCAGGAATGTCGAATACCAATCTGGCAAGCATACTCTCAGAAAGATATTATTTTTAGCATTTGGGGCTATTTATCTTCTCTTCATCAAAGAGAACAGTAGACAGTAGTAACACATGCACAGAAATATTGAAAGTTAAGAAACTTAGCCTTATGTTTACCCTACATCCATCTCACATCCCCTGAAATTGTTCCTTCAGTGGGAGAGGCTTCTTTTTTATTTTTACATTGAATCTGCAATACCTAAACAGAGACATAGATCTATAGAGTAAGTCACAAAACAGGCATATAAAATCAGATATATGCTTTCAGGTATCCACAATAGCACCCCCAAAACCACCCAGTTTAAAAATCTGTTAAAAAATCCTTCTGCCTCAAATTTTGTGAGTTATTCTCAGAAAAACTGACATCTGATTGACATTCTAGGTTTGTCTAGTGACGCATTGTATTCATTCAAAATAATGTTTTCAGGTGTGGCGGTTTTGGGGTTTGGTTGGTGGTTTTGGGGGTTTTGTTGTTGTTGTTGGTTTGGGGGTTTTATTTGTGAGGTTTTTTGTTTGTTTGTTTGTTTGTTTGTTTGTTTGTTTTTAAGAGGAATAAATCTAATAATAAACTCAAAGTTTTCAAAGTTTTGGCCTAACCATTTTGTACATGTGCACACTATGCAGGCCTCTGTGCTTGGTTTCCCTATAGATATCATGAGGAGCTTCATTAAAAAACACCAAGGCTTTCCTGACTTTTACTTGCCTCTAAAACTATTAGGTTACTCATGCCAACACAAAGATTCCTTTGCTTAAAAAAAACCCCACAAAAAAAAAAAAACAAAAAAAAACCCCAAAGATGTGAATATGATTAAGTATCACAGGAGATGCAGCCTCACAAGAGCCGAGTACAAGGGCACAATCACTTCCTTAGTCCTGCTGGCCACAAGAAAATTCAGTGTGGAACAGTAGACCAAGGTTTGACCTGTCAGCCAATGCATACCCAAACTGATGCTTTCCATCCATATGGGACAGTAGAGAAAAGCAGCCTCCAGAGTTCAATCCGTCTTCCTCCATAGTACACTCTTACAATGGTGTCGCAAATAGCTGAGGCTGGAACAACAGGCCAAGTGCCTTTTCAGTCTTAGACAGATAGAGAAATTACTTAGGAAAGAGGGTAGTGCTCGTATGATTTTCCCTTTCTAAATGTATTCTATATGAATCAAGCAGAGAGAAAATGCAGTGAGTGTATGTAGAAAAACAAAATAAACAGGACAAATATTTGTTAATTATAAAACTCTGGGACATGGATACTTGTCCCTTGTTTACTTTAGTAAAGAACCAGATTAACAGTTCCTTCTTGTACACACGTTGGAATAACTTGTGCAATTAGGAAGAAGATCACTAGATTCCTACAGCTCACTAAAACTAATATGCAATACTTTATGCTGTCTAATATAAATTAAGTTTTATGTCTATATCCAAATATGTCCTTGAAATTCTAAAACAAATTCTAATGCACATTTGGAACTGCTAGCAATGCAACCACTTTGCTTGTCCTTTTCTAGGGTCTTTTAAAGTGTTTTCTAGAAATAATTCCACTGTTACAACAGCCAGAATAATTTTACCATTATAGATGTAATGCAAAACATGCAAACCAGACATACCCAAGGACAGTTGGATCAAAACAGAATACTTGAACATTTATGTCAGTGGCGTTTTCTTCTATGGCTGGATTGGGTAAGTCTTGAAAGCATGAAAACCATCAGCACTGGCAGAAAGCTCTAAGAAATATTATGAAGACTCTGTTGTGGAATTTGTCTTCTGCTTCTTCTGCTCTTTCAAAACACAACTAAGTATCTTTGCCAGTGCTCAGTGTGACACGGGATGAGCTAATCAAACACAGTATCCCGTGAGACGA
>VWZI01008210.1:9483-19588 GCA_013396835.1 Psilopogon haemacephalus
GCACACACACGCACTGGAGGGGCACACACACAGGCTGGGGGGGCACACACATGCACTGGAGGGGCACACGCACTCTGGAGGGGCACACACACACCCTGGAGGGGCACACAGGCACGCTGGTGGGCACACACACGCTGGAGGGGCACACACACATGCACATCGGTGCGGGCACACTCGTTGCCTCGGGCACCCACCAGATGCTTGCACACCAAGCGGGGTGAAGGGACCCCCATAGGGACCCCCAGGTTGTGTGGGCAGGGGTGGTAGTGAGGGAACCAGGCTGGCGAGGGACAGCAGGTGACGGCAGGTGACGGCAGGGGACATGCAGGGGACAGAGGGAGACACACAGGAGATAAAGAGAGACCGGAGGGGCGAAGGGGGATACACAGGGGAGAGAGTGGGACATGAATGGGATGGCAGGGGACACGTAGGGGACAGAGAGTGGTGGATATGGGACAGACAGGGACATGCAGGGGGTGGAGTGGGACATGCAGGGGATGCAGGAGACACAAGGGACATGCAGGGGATGGAGTGGGACATGCAGGGGATGCAGGAGACATAAGGGACATGCAGGGGATGGAGTGGGACATGCAGGGGATGTCAGGCTGCATGCAGGGGACAAAGGGGGACAGGCAAGGGGTAGAAGGGGGGCATGCAGGTGACGGAGTAAGTGACACAGGACAGACAGAAACAGGCAGCAGTTAACAGAGACGTGCAAGGCACAGAGGGGGAGATGCTGGGGATGGAGGAGGGCACAGAGGGGACAGAGGGGGACATGCAGGGGACAGCCCCCAGGGCTGCCGGCTGATTCCTGCCGTTCGACTACCCGCGACAGGGGAGCAGCAAGCCCCAGCTGCCTGGGAAGGTCCCCGAGGATGCCGAGGCCACGCTGGTCCTCGTGGGTGAGTGGGCAGCAGCAGGGTGGGTGCAGGGTCAGGGTGGGTGCAGGGTCAGGGCGGTGGTTGGGGGGGGCCAGAGCGGTGGGGGCGGTGCTGGGCTGTGCGCGGGGAAGCTTTGGTGCCACCAGCTGCTGCCTGCTCGCTCACTTGCTGCATCTCTTGCACTTTTTTTTGCCTGTCCCTGTCCTCAGCCCTCGCCGCCGCCTGCTGCTGCTGCTCAGTGCTGCTCTCTGTGCCCTCTGTCCCCATGGCCCTTGTCCTCACGCCCTGTTCTTCCACTCCCCTCTGCCCCCACGTCCTCATGTCTTTGTGTGCCCTTTACCCTCATGTCCCCACGCCCTGATGTCCCTGTGCTCCCAAACCTGCCTGTTCCTGTGTCCCCGTGTCCCTGTCCCCATATCCCCACATCCTGATGTCCCTGTGCTCCCAAACCTGCCTGTTCCTGTGTCCCCGTGTCCCTCTGTCCCCATGTCCCCACATCCTGATGTCCCTGTGCTCCCAAGCCTGCTTGTCCCTGTGTCCCTCTGTCCCCATGTCCCTACATCCTGATGTCCCTGTGCTCCCAAACCTGCCTGTCCCTATGTCCCCACATCCCTCTACCCTCCATGTCCACATGTCCCTGTGCCTGTGTCCTCACGTCTCTGTGTCCTTGCCCTGTTCCCTTCGTCCCCACTGTGTCCTCACCCCTCTGTGTTGCCTCATGTCCCCCACGTCTCCGTGCTCCTGTGTCCCCGTGTCCCTGTGCATGACCCGCCCATGACTCCCCTCCCCTCCCGTCCTTCCCCCCCCCAGGCTGTGCAGCCTTTCTGGAGCAGCCGACGTTGGCCTTTGTGCGCCTGAAGGATGCTGTGACCCTGGACGGGGTCCTGGACGTGCCCCTGCCCGTCCGCTTCCTCTTCGTGGTCCTGGGCCCCGACAGCCCCCACATCAGCTACCACGAGATCGGCCGCGCCGTGGCCACCATGATGTCGGAGAGGGTAGGGCTGGCAGGCCACCAGCACCGCCACTGTCACCAGCACTGCTCTCCAGGGTGCCAGCCCCGCCCAGCACCACAAAGTCCCCGGCCCTGGGGCTGCACCCTCCAGTAGGGCTTCTCCACCCGTGCCACGTTCCTCGTCATGTTCTCGTCCCTGCGTCCCCACGCCACTCTGCCCCGTTGTCCCCAAGCACCAGTGTCCTCATCCCTCCGGCTCTCCGTGTCCCTAAGCATCACTGTCCCCGAGTCCCCATCTCCACGTGCACCTCTGTGTGCTCTTGTGTCCCCACATGCCCATGCCCCCGAGGTCACATGTCCCCTTGTCCCTGTGTGGCCAAGCAACCACATCCCCAGCTCCTGTGCCCTCCTGTGCCCTCTATCCCCGCGACCCTCCTAGTCCCTGCAGCCCCACACACCTGTGGCTCCATGTCCCCATGCTCCTCTGCCATCTATCCCCACGACCCTCCTAGTCCCCACATCCCCACGCACCTGTGGCTCCATGTCCCCATGCTCCTCTGCCATCTATCCCCACGACCCTCCTAGTCCCCACATCCCCACGCACCTGTGGCCGNCCACATCCCCAGCTCCTGTGCCCTCCTGTGCCCTCTATCCCCACGACCCTCCTAGTCCCTGCAGCCCCACACACCTGTGGCTCCATGTCCCCATGCTCCTCTGCCCTCTATCCCCATGACCCTCCTAGTCCCCACATCCCCACACATCTGTGGCCGCATGTCCCCATGTTCCTGTGCCCTCTGTCCCCACGACCCTCCTAGTCCCCACATCCCCACGCACCTGTGGCCGCATGTCCCCATGCTCCTCTGCCCTCTATCCCCATGACCCTCCTAGTCCCCACATCCCCACACATCTGTGGCCGCATGTCCCCATGTTCCTGTGCCCTCTGTCCCCACGACCCTCCTAGTCCCCACATCCCCACGCACCTGTGGCCGCATGTCCCCATGCTCCTCTGCCCTCTATCCCCATGACCCTCCTAGTCCCCACATCCCCACACATCTGTGGCCGCATGTCCCCATGTTCCTGTGCCCTCTGTCCCCACGACCCTCCTAGTCCCCACATCCCCACGCACCTGTGGCCGCATGTCCCCATGCTCCTCTGCCCTCTATCCCCATGACCCTCCTAGTCCCCACATCCCCACACATCTGTGGCCGCATGTCCCCATGTTCCTGTGCCCTCTGTCCCCACGACCCTCCTAGTCCCCACATCCCCACGCACCTGTGGCCGCATGTCCCCATGCTCCTCTGCCCTCTATCCCCATGACCCTCCTAGTCCCCACATCCCCACACANCCGCCTGCTGCTGCTGCTCAGTGCTGCTCTCTGTGCCCTCTGTCCCCATGGCCCTTGTCCTCACGCCCTGTTCTTCCACTCCCCTCTGCCCCCACGTCCTCATGTCTTTGTGTGCCCTTTACCCTCATGTCCCCACGCCCTGATGTCCCTGTGCTCCCAAACCTGCCTGTTCCTGTGTCCCCGTGTCCCTGTCCCCATATCCCCACATCCTGATGTCCCTGTGCTCCCAAACCTGCCTGTCCCTATGTCCCCACATCCCTCTACCCTCCATGTCCACATGTCCCTGTGCCTGTGTCCTCACGTCTCTGTGTCCTTGCCCTGTTCCCTTCGTCCCCACTGTGTCCTCACCCCTCTGTGTTGCCTCATGTCCCCCATGCTCCTGTGTCCCCGTGTCCCTGTGCATGACCCGCCCATGACTCCCCTCCCCTCCCGTCCTTCCCCCCCCCAGGCTGTGCAGCCTTTCTGGAGCAGCCGACGTTGGCCTTTGTGCGCCTGAAGGATGCTGTGACCCTGGACGGGGTCCTGGACGTGCCCCTGCCCGTCCGCTTCCTCTTCGTGGTCCTGGGCCCCGACAGCCCCCACATCAGCTACCACGAGATCGGCCGCGCCGTGGCCACCATGATGTCGGAGAGGGTAGGGCTGGCAGGCCACCAGCACCGCCACTGTCACCAGCACTGCTCTCCAGGGTGCCAGCCCCGCCCAGCACCACAAAGTCCCCGGCCCTGGGGCTGCACCCTCCAGTAGGGCTTCTCCACCCGTGCCACGTTCCTCGTCATGTTCTCGTCCCTGCGTCCCCACGCCACTCTGCCCCGTTGTCCCCAAGCACCAGTGTCCTCATCCCTCCGGCTCTCCGTGTCCCTAAGCATCACTGTCCCCGAGTCCCCATCTCCACGTGCACCTCTGTGTGCTCTTGTGTCCCCACATGCCCATGCCCCCGAGGTCACATGTCCCCTTGTCCCTGTGTGGCCAAGCAACCACATCCCCAGCTCCTGTGCCCTCCTGTGCCCTCTATCCCCACGACCCTCCTAGTCCCTGCAGCCCCACACACCTGTGGCTCCATGTCCCCATGCTCCTCTGCCCTCTATCCCCATGACCCTCCTAGTCCCCACATCCCCACACATCTGTGGCCGCATGTCCCCATGTTCCTGTGCCCTCTGTCCCCACGACCCTCCTAGTCCCCACATCCCCACGCACCTGTGGCTCCATGTCCCCATGCTCCTCTGCCATCTATCCCCACGACCCTCCTAGTCCCCACATCCCCACGCACCTGTGGCCGCATGTCCCCATGCTCCTCTGCCCTCTATCCCCATGACCCTCCTAGTCCCCACATCCCCACACACCTGTGACCCCATGTCCCCACACTCCTGTAGTCTCACTGTCCCAAATCTCCCCTCCTCGCCCTCATGCTCCACCTCCTCCTGTCCCCACCACGAGGATGCTGAGGGGCCAGGCTGGTACCCGAGCAGCACCCAGGGGTCTGCATCTGAGCGCCTGTCCATGGCCCACCCTGCAGGTCTTTCGCCGGGATGCTTACCTGGCCGACGGCCGCCAGGATCTGCTGCGGGGGGTGGAGGAGTTCCTGGAGGCCAGCATCGTCCTGCCACCCACCGAGACCCCCAACGAGCAGCAGCTCCGCAGCCTGGTGCCGCTGCAGCAGGAGCTGCTCCGCCGCCGCTACCAGCCCCAGGAGAAGGCAGCTGGGGAAGCCTTCATAAAAGACCTGGGTATGGTGGGGACCACCCTGGGCACCCCCCCTAGCCCCTCCCTAAGGACCCCTCGTGGCCAGGGGGATTCTCCTCTTGCATGCGAGGTCTCAGCTCGGTGCTCTGCTTGCGCCCCCAGGGCTGGAGGAGGAGGCGTCGGAGGACGACGATCCCCTGCGCAGGACCGGGAGACCTTTCGGGGGGCTGGTGCGGGACATCTGCCGCCGGTACCCCAAATACCCCAGCGACATCAAGGACGCCCTCAGCCCCCAGTGCCTGGCCGCCGTCATCTTCATCTACTTCGCGGCGCTGTCGCCTGCCGTCACCTTTGGAGGCTTGCTGGGTAAGGCAGCTGGGGACGATCCCGGGGCGCAGGGTCCGGGGAGCAAGGAGCAGCACCTGCAGCACCACCCCCTCGGGATGCTCCCAGGGGGTTATTGCACCCCCTCACAGGATCGCAGGATGGCAGGGGTTGGAAGGGACACAAAGAGATCATTCCGTTCAACCCCCCCGCCCCTGCCAAAGCAGGACCATCCAAGCCAGCTCAGCTCACACAGGAACATATCCAGACAGGCCTGGAAAGGCTCCAGAGGAGGAGACTCCACAACCTCTCTGGGCAGCCTGTGCCAGTGCTCTGGGACCTTTCCAGTTCACAAGTTGCCTCCTGTGTTGAGCTGCAACCTCCTGTGCTGCAGCTTCCATCCATTGCTCCTTGGCCACTGCAGGGAGCAGTGAGCAGAGCCTGACCCCCAGTCCTCAGATATTGATAAAGATTGATTCAATCCCCTCTCAGTCTTCTCTCCTCCAGACTAAGCAGCCCCAGGTCCCTCAGCCTCTCCTCCCCAGGCAGTGCTGCAGTCCCCTCAGCATCCTGGAGCCCTCCCTTGGACCCTTTCCAGCAGGTCCCTGTCCCTCTGCAACTGGGGACCCTCAGACTGAAGGCAGTGCTCAAGATGAGGTCTCCCCAGGGCAGAGCAGAGGGAGAGGAGAACCTCCCTGGATCTGCTGGACACACTCTGCCTCATGCCCCCCCAGGATCCCATTGGCCCTCTTGGCCCCCAGGGCACATTGCTGTGCCATGGATGTTCTCCACCATCACTCCCAGGTCCCTCTCCACAGGGCTGCTCTCCAGTGCTCCTCACCCTGGTGCTGCAGCGTGTGGGGTGGGGACACGGTGCTGTCCCTGCCCCCAGCACCCTCTGCCTTTGCTGCCCTCCAGGTGAGAAGACCAAGGGCATGATGGGGGTGTCAGAGCTACTCATCTCCACCTGTGTGCAGTGTGTCCTCTTCAGCCTCCTCAGTGCCCAGCCCCTGCTGGTCGTCGGCTTCTCAGGGCCCCTCCTTGTCTTCGAGGAAGCCTTCTACTCGGTGGGTGCCACCCCGTGCCCTTGAGTACCCATGGTGGTGTCCCCAGCACCTGGCAGAGGAACAGGGTGCAGGTGATGGCTCATGGGGGATGCCATGTGGGTGACAGCTGCATGGGTGACATCGTGCACCTGACAGAGCCACCTGGGCAATGGCACAGGGGCGATGCCACCTGAGCAGTGGCATGGCTGGGATGGCACAGGGGTGGTGCTGTGTGGGTGATGCCATGTGGGGGATGGCACAGGGGACATCATGCAGGTAGAGCCACCTGAGTGATGGCACAGGGGTGATGCCAACTGAGCGGTGGCATGGCTGGGATGGCACAGGGGTGGTGCTGTGTGATTGATGCCATGTGGGGAATGGCACAGGTGAGATGCCACATGAGGGATGGCACTGTTGAGATGGCACAAGGGTGGTGCCATGTGGGGGATGGCACAGGTGACAGCATGCAGGTAGAGCCACCTGGGCAATGGCACAGGGGCGATGCCATGTGAGTGGTGGCACAGCTGGGATGGCACAGGGGTGGTGCTGTGTGATTGATGCCATGTGGGGAATGGCACAGGTGAGATGCCACATGAGGGATGGCACTGTTGAGATGGCACAGGGGTGGTGCCATGTGGGGGATGGCTCCTGGGTAGTACCATGTAGGTAGAGCCACCTGGATGTGACGTTGAGGTTCATGACACCACGTGGGTGACACCAGGCAGATGATGCCATTAGGGTGATCCCACAGGGGTCCTGCCACCCCGAGGTACCACTGCCCCCACCCTGGCACCCTTCAGCCCCCAGGCAGGAGCTGCAGGGCCACCATGGGACCCCAGGGTTCAGCCCACCTGGGGGCCCATGCCGGGGGGGCGCTGACAGGGCTGTGTCCTCTGGCTCCCCAGTTCTGCAGTGCCAATGAAATGGAGTACATCGTGGGCAGGGTCTGGATTGGCTTCTGGTTGATCCTGCTGGTGCTGGTGGTGGTGGCCTGTGAGGGCAGCTTCCTGGTGCGCTACCTGTCTCGCTACACCCAGGAAATCTTCTCCTTCCTCATCTCCCTCATCTTCATCTACGAGACCTTCTCCAAGCTCGTCACGGTGAGGGGCACGGCAGGGGCAGGGGGAGGCTGCAGGCTGTGGTCGTCATCCAGGCCCCCATAGATGGATGAAGGAAAGGGATGGAGTCTCCCAGGGTTTTCTTCCCCCTTCCCAGCTCTTTCCCAGCTTCTGCTTCTCTCCACAGGGGATCTGGGGGCAGGGAGGTGAAGTCCTTGCCCGGGAACTTAATCACAGAATCCCAGACCAGTTGGGGCTGGAAGTCAGCAAGGACATCCCTGACTAGAGCAAGTTGCTCAGAGCCTAATCTGGAATGGTTCCAGGGATAGGGAATCTCCCATTGACCTGGGCAGCCTGGACCAGGCTCTCACCACCCTCATGGTCAAACATTTCTCCCTTCTCTCCAGTCCAAATCTCCTTCTTTCAGTTCAAACCATCCCCTCCATGTCCTGTCACCTGCCTGGAGACCTCTGGTTTCTTCCCCCATCCCCTGGCTCAGCCCCTTCCCAGCTGGCCAGTAGCAGTGGGCTGTGGACTGGGCATCCACAGGAGCATCTCTGCTGCAGGAGAAATGACAGGCAGGACACAAGCCCCATCACACCTTGGACCCCCAGCACACCGAGGTGCCCTCATGCACCCCTCTAAGAGTCCATCAGAGCCAGAGCTGGAAGTCAGGGAGAGGAAGAGAGACCAACAGCCCAGAGCTGGAAGTCAGGGAGAGGGAGAGAGACCAACAGCCAGAGCTGGAAGTCAGGGAGAGGGAGACCAACAGCCAGAGCTGGAAGCAAGGAAAAGGGAGAGAGACCAACAGCCAGAGCTGGAAGTCAGGGAGAGGGAGACCAACAGCCAGAGCTGGAAGCAAGGAAAAGGGAGAGAGACCAACAGCCAGAGCTGGAAGTCAGGGAGAGGGAGAAAGACCAAGAGCCCAGAGCCCAGCCCAGAGCAGCTCTGCCTCACCTGTGTTTGTGTCCTTGCTTTAGTACATCTCAGCAAGCCCAGCAGTGAAGCAGACCCCCTGCCCTCCCTCCCTTAGCTTTCCTTTCACAGCCTAGCATCTCATTTCTCTTACTGCAATATCCCAACTGGCTTCAAAGCAGCGCAAGGGGCATCCCATCCTCCCTGACCTCCTCCCCCTTCCCTCCCTAGATCTTCAAGGACCACCCACTGAAGCGGAATTACGACGTGAAGGCCACCTACGAGCCCAAGGTGCCGGAGCCCAACACAGCTCTGCTGTCCCTCGTCCTCATGGCTGGAACCTTCTTCCTGGCCTTCTTCCTCCGCAAGTTCAAGAACAGTGCCTTCCTGCCCGGCAAGGTGAGGCTGGGGCAGGTGGCAGGAGTGACAAAGCCACTAGGGACAAAGCTGAGGCTCGGTGGAAGTGGTTTCCCCCAGAGGGGTTGGCTGAGAAGGAGCAGCCTCAGCCCCATCCCTGGAATGGGTTGCCCAGGGAGGTGGTTGGGGACCCTGGAGGTGTTTTTGGCCAGGCTGGCAGAGGCTGTGGGCAGCCTGCTCTAGGGTAGGGTGTCCCTGGGCATGGCAGGGGAGGGTTGGGACTGGCTGATCCTTGTGGTCCCTTCCAGCCCTGACTGATTCTATGATTCTAACACGGTTGTGGGGTGTGTGTCCCTCGCAGATCCGGCGGCTGATTGGGGACTTTGGGGTGCCCATCTCCATCCTCATCATGGCACTGGTGGACTTCTTCATCCAGGACACGTACACGCAGGTGTGGGAGCAGGGGGAGGGCAGGGCAGGGCCAGAGGGGTGGAGGCAGCAGGGCAAGGCAGGGCAGGCTGCTTGTGCCTGTGCCCTCACCACTGCTTCTCTGCTCCCATCCAGAAACTGAGTGTCCCCAAAGGGCTGCAGGTCACCAATTCGTCCGCCCGGGGCTGGTTCATCAACCCCATGGGGCTGGACAAGACCTTCCCCATCTGGATGATGTTTGCCTCCGTGGTGCCTGCCCTCCTGGTCTTCATCCTCATCTTCCTCGAGACGCAGATCACTACGTGAGGACTCGGGGTGGGGGTGGTGGTACGGGGAGGGACAAGGAGGCTGCAGGGTGCCTGGGAGGACAGGGGTGGAAAGAGACCTCCAGCCATAGGACAGAGGTGGAAAGAGACCTGTCACCATAGGACAGGAATGGAAAGAGACCTCCAGCCATAGGACAGGGGTGGAAAGGGACCTCCAGCCATAGGACAGAGGTGGAAAGAGACCTTTTGCCATAGGACAGGGGTGGAAAGGGACCTGCCACTGTAGGACAGGGGTGGAAAGAGACCTCCAGCCATAGGACAGAGGTGGAAAGAGACCTGCCACCGTAGGACAGGGCTAGAAGGAGACCTCCCACTGTAGGACAGGGGTGGAAAGAGTCCTGCCACCAAAGGACAGGGATGGAAAGAGACCTCCTGCCATAGGACAGGGGTGGAAAGGGACCGCCCACCATAGGACAGGGATGGAAAAGGACCTCCAACCATAGGACAGGGATGGAAAGAGACTTTCCACCATTGACCCTTCCTTCTCTGCCCCCTCAACAGCCTCATTGTCAGCAAGCCGGAGAGGAAGCTGGTGAAGGGAACTGGCTTCCACCTGGACCTGCTGCTGATCGTGGCCATGGGGGGGCTGGCTGCCCTCTTTGGCATGCCCTGGCTCAGTGCCACCACCGTCCGCACCATCACCCACGCCAACGCCCTGACTGTCATGAGCAAGACCTCTGCCCCCGGCGAGAAGTCCCAGATCCTGGAGGTCAAGGAGCAGCGCATCAGCGGCTTGCTGGTGGCCGTGCTCATCGGTGAGCCGCGGAGGTCCCCACCTCCCCCCCCATCCCA
>VWZI01008211.1:0-25033 GCA_013396835.1 Psilopogon haemacephalus
CTGGAGACAGACCTTGCACGGACCTTGCAGGGACTTTGAGCTGGATCTGCTTCAGGGACCTGCCTTGGCGATAAACTGCCACTCTTCGTGGAATACCGTGGAGCACCCTTGGCTTTCCCCTGCGATCGTGGCTTTGTGAAAGCCGCACCTACAGTCATTTTGGACTTTGGCAGGCACTGGACTCCATGTGATGCTGACCCACTGCTGGACTCTGGATGCTGCCACGAAAGAGACTGTCTCCAGATTGTAAGTAGGGCAAACCTGTTTTATGCCCAAATCTTTCAAATTTTCTGATTTTTCCTAAATTAACTGAAAAGGCATCCTTGTGAAGATTTTTCCCAAACGAATTAGGACCCAGACTTAAACTAGTTTATACATAGACTGTGGGTGGGGCTGTTGGAAATGATAAAACTACATAACTTGTAATTCCTGCCTTTTTAATTGCCCAAAATCAATTCAAGCCCCCAGCACAAGAAGGACATGGAACTGTTGGAGAGAGTCCAGAGGAGGGCCATGAAGATGATCAGATAGCAGCTCAGCTATGAGGACAAGCTGAGAGAGTTGGGGCTTTTCAGCCTGGAGAAGAGAAGGCTTCGAGGAGACCTTATAGTAGCCTTCCAGTATCTGAAGGTGGCCTACGGGAGGGCTGGGGAGGGACTATTCACAAAGTCTTGTAATGACAGGATGAGGCGTAGTGGGTTTAAACTGGCAGAGGGGAGATTTAAATGGGATGTTAGGGCAAGTTCTTCACAGTGAGGGTGGCGAGACACTGGAATGGGATGCGCAGGGGGATTGTGGCTGTTCAAGGCCAGGCTGGATGAGGCCTTGAGCATCCTTATCTAGTGGGAGGTGTCCCTGCCTATGGTGGGGGGTTGGAACTGGATGATCTTTGAGCTCTCTTCCAACCTAAAGTATTCTGTGATTCTGTGATCTAATTTATAAATAGGGAAACTGCAAGCTGATGAAGAAAGACAAATGAGGAAAAGCAAACTCCAGTGATTTACCTAGATCCTGTTGGAATGAGAATTACACAGCAATGAATGAATGAGAAAAAGATGATGAGAAGAGGAAAGCCAAGGCAGAAGAAAGTTAGCTATAGAAGCTCAAGATACTCAACTAAAGGAAAAGACAGAAAAATGTACTTTGCTGACAGAAGGTCCCAGCTTCTTTATCACAGGAAGGATTTTTTTGTTGTTGTTTTTTGTTTTGAATTTTTTACCCTAATGCCAGTCTTGAAGGATGAAAATATGCACATTTCAGAATGGTTTAAAAGTTTCCAGCAAGGACTCTTGAGCTAGACTGCAGAGATCCCTTGCAACAGCTGAAGAAGACACACTTGGTTTGAGAAAAGGAGAAGATGAACTCACATTTCTTAAGGAAAGAAGGCCGCAAACTAACAGTGATAAAACCATTTGCATTCTTTGCACAACATTAAAAGTAGAGTTATCATTTTAATCAAATAATTTTTAAATCATATATTCCAAAACACATTTTGTCCCCCGTAGTAAAGAGCAATGCTTTTGTATTTTAAGGCTGCTTACCATAAAACCTACCTGGAATGCACTGCATTTCAAACCAGGTTGTACAACTGCCAGCTGCTCCTAAAACTGCCAATGCAGTGGTGGTCTCAAGGTACATCTGAATGCATCTATCCTGAACATAACTATCCCAAGGCATTTGAAATGAATGGGTATAGGTGATGATATACAGAATTAGAGTTATTACCTGCAAATTCAATCGTTATCTCTACTGAAAACTATTTTTCACTTTGTGCAACTATTTATGCTATTTTCTGCAGCAAAGAGATTCTTCTGATTTTTGGACTTTTTTGCAGTATTAGATTGCTTCTCCCTTTTTAATCCTCTAGGCTTGAAAACAGTAAATCCCTAAATAAATGTTTATATATAAACATCACACCACAAACACCACTTTATGTTGAAGACAACATTAGTGGAGATGTTCAAACACCTTTGTCTGTCTATTCATAAGTGTACCTGTCATTACTGGAAAAATAACAGAATTAATTTCAGTTTCTGTCAACTATACATGCCACCTGTTTTGTATTGCTTAGTTCCAACACTGCTGCAAGTTGAAAACTACAATTCCATGGCACTTTATCATTGAATGCCTAAAGGATCATGGTTCTTCTTCTCTTTTCTTTTCTTCTCTTTTAAATAAAATGAGTGGTGAGAGTGTTTTGAGATCTTTGTTTGAACAAAGATCTCCTGCCTTCCACAGTCCAGGTGCAGTGTCTTCACTTACTGCTGATACAGTGCTCTATGAGGTCTTGCTAGTAGTCTAAGCATTCTTTCACTGACTCCTACAGAAGATGAGAGTGTTCTTCTGCAGAGTCCCTACAATGACAGTATTGCAAGCCAGTGTTCTGGTTTGCGGTAAATTGGAATATTTTAATAAGAGAAATTAGGTTATAGGCTGTGGAAAGAAAACAATGGTGATGTCTGCTTTGCTCATAGGTTTACTCAGATTTACTAAAGCAACGACACATAGATGAGACAGTTGTTCTGATCTGATCTCTGGCTGTTGGTCTCTCTCCCTCTCCTTGGCTTCTAGCTAAATCTGTGTAACCCAACTAATCAATTCTGCTTCTAACCCCCCTTGCTGATCTTCCTAATTCACCTTACACACACCAGGTAGATCTTAAGAAAAGACTGGGAGGTGGGGGGAAGGTGTAAGGGTGGTTAGGAACCCCTCTTGGGAACTCTGATCTCTGGGAGGCACATTGTGTTTCTGTATTACCTTTAATTTGTATATTTCTGTATATAGCTGTAAGCATTTGTAATACATTGTAAATATCTGCTTGTATATTGTGCTAAGCTGTGAATATAAAGCCTTATTCCTTAACTTCCAGCTGTCTGAGTCTAGTCTGGGTGACTTCAAACGTGTGGGGGGGAGGGGGTGGGTAACTCCCAAACCATCACAGCAAGCTCCTTAGTAATACTTACTCTCAGTCACCGCTAGGCAGCTGTGAACCCATGCAGAGGGAGCACAGAAACCATGAAGTCAATCCGCTAAGTGGCAGTCTCTTTGCACAGCAGGAAGTATTGATGGGACCTACAAGGTAAGTTGACAAAGAATTCTTAAAGCAGACCTTGGTGTCGCTAGCAGCCCACTGCTCATGCCAAGTCATCATAAAAGTGTTTTGTTGGCTTGTTTGTTTGTTTGTTTGTTTTTGGGGGGGAGTGGGTTTGCTTGTTTGTTTGGTTTTTTTCTGGGTTTGTTTGGGTTTTTTTTACTATTTGAAAGCATTTAATCAGAACAGCATTTCTGGCAACAGGGGCTCTCTAAACTCATCTTTTCTGTCACGGAAGTGAAAATGGATGGAATTAAAAATCTAACATAATTTAAGAGCAACCTGCTGACTGTTTTGTGCATTCAGTGGAACAACCACAAGGGAAAAAAACACAAGGGAAAAAAAATCTTATGCCACATGGCTTGCCACCTATATGTGTCTCCTTAGTCATTCCCTCCTGGTTCCTGAAGCAGTCTAATGAAGTTGAGAAGGCACCTTCCCACTTTACCACGGGACAGAGGCACACACTTGTGCTGCTTCCTGAGCCTTTCTGAGCTTGTATAATGAGGTCCCAGCACCAAAATGAAGACCTAGAATGTGTGTCTCGAGCATTCATTGTCAGGGTTTTGGTAGCGAAGGGCCAGCAGAGCAGATCTCAGTGTAAGGTGCTGGTTCCAGACAGCTCAAAATGGACAGGTCCTGCTTCAAGATCATGCCCTGATGGTGGGCTGGAGCCCGTTCGGTCACTATGGGAAGATGATGGCCAGTTCGTAGTGCTGAGGAGTCCAATCACCAGTTTCTGCTGGAGAAGCAGGACACTAGCAACTGCTCAGCTTTGAAGGAACCCAGCCAGTAGTACTGGGTCATGTGGGAAGCTGCTGCTCCAGCTGTGGAGTGAGGGTGCTGCCAGAGAAGGAAGTAGTACCCCAACATCTGGAACAAGAAAAGAGGGGATCCTGATGGTCAGTTGCTAGCACAGGCTGATCTGACTCTTCTTCTGCCAAAGCAGTCAATCATATAAGCACAGGCTGAGTGGCTGGGATGCTGTAGGAACTACCACCTGCAGAAGAACCACCACACACTGCCTTCAGTCCACTGCACCTCACTGAAGAGACCAAGCACAGAGTGCAGCAAGAGGCCTGGAGAACAAATGGTGGAGCAGAGGTTTCACAGACAAGAGGAGCTTTCCTATAGCCTTCCCCACCTCCACACACACCATGACCCCCTGCCCCCCCTTCTTATTAACAGAGTTAGTAAATTAAGTTTGTTGAAATTACACTGAAATCGAGTAAACTGTTTTTCCTGCAACAAACCTGGCAAAAGATTGTACCATAAGCACATGAGGAGCAATAGAGGAAGAGGAGACAAAACAAACAGGTTTTGTCTATTTCTGCTATGAGGACAGGCTGAGAGAGTTGGGGCTTTTCAGCCTGGAGAAGAGAAGGCTTCGAGGAGACCTTATAGTAACCTTCCAATATCTGAAGTGGGCCTACAGCAGGGCTGGGGAGGGACTATTCACAAAGTCTTGTAATGACAGGACGAGGGGTAATGGGTGTAAACTGGCAGAGGGGAGATTTAAATGGGATGTTAGGAGGAAGTTCTTCACAGTGAGGGTGGTGAGACACTGGAATGGGATGCCCAGGGAGGTTGTGTCTGCTCCCGCCCTGGAGGTGTTCAAGGTCAGGTTGGATGAGGCCTTGAGCGACCTGTTCTAGTGGGAGGTGTCCCTGCCTATGGCAGGGGGGGGTGGAACTGAATGATCTTTGAGGTCCCTTCCAGCCTAAACCTTCCTATGATTCTAAATGCTGGGACTACAGAGAAAGGGAAATTTGACCTGTGGAGAAAAGATCTACCTCTTGTGTAGCAGGATAGTCCTCAGAAGAGAAAACCTAACCAAGTAATGCTACAAATAAGGTAACCCCACTGGTTATATTAGCATTAGCTAATAACGTAGCTCCAGCTGACTCTTAATGCCTCTTTTAAAAGAGGTGTATCTCCCCTCCATTTAGCCACAAAGTGCAGATATTTCCTAACCTGCCAGGAGTAACGAGCAGTGTCCTGTCTTCAGCCTTGGGTCTGGAAGGCTTGATAGCCCCCTGCATGCCTACCTAAAGAGCTTTCCCATGGACGACTCTCAGAAATTTTGTCTGAACAGCCCTTCCTCTCTCTCCTTCCCACTCTCACACCTTGGTATGAGAGAACACAGGCTCTTTCGTACTCCATGTGGAATAAAGAATGAACACTGCAAAGCCAGAGGCTTTCCTCTGCTTTGTGTTATTCTTCTCTGTGAATAGTACAAAGTTGAGAAGCTCAGGGATTAAGACACTGCTAGCAGGAGCTAGTGACAGTACCTTTGAGCTGCATTCAGTGGTATAAACAGCAACTAAAGCTCTGTAAATGTGGTCTACAAATCTGAAGTTAAATTGCATAGAAGCTTCATATATTGTTGGTTTGTTATTGTTGGTTTTATGATTAAAAAAAAAAAAGACAATTGCAACTTCTCATTAAGGGCAACCTTGGAAGAATACAAACTTCTAACATTAACTTTCCATGTTATGATTTTTTTTTTTCAGTTTTGATTTGAAGCTAGTTTAAGTTACATCCACAGCATTCTCTTCTTCCCAAAACACAGACCAAGTATCCTGATGTGTCTTAGGTGTAAGCGTACTGTAAAGGCTACACTACACTCTAGTGTCCTTTCTCTGAATAGCAGACATCGCTGTGGGACTTGAGCTTTGGGTTGGATCTGGCATCAATTTTATTAAAAAGCAGACAACTGGTCTCCTTGTACAATGCATAGACAATGTTTGTTTGTTTGTTTTTTTTGTTGGATTTTTTTAAAAATACGTGTTATTAAACTGTAATGTGTTGTTATGCTTCACTGAAATATAGGCTGTTGTTGAATACAGAGAATTTTATTTATTTTGCCAGACACCACGTTCAGCAAGTTGTTCTAAAACTCTTTGGGAATACTGTAAGATATTGTTTCTAAGGTATACAACTATGAAGGACAAGGGCTTTTAACTGCTGAGTGTAGCATTCACCATATCAAACTCCAGAAGCATACTGACTAGTATCTAATTACCACTCAGGGTGCTTTGCAGGAAACACTTCTTAAGAAAAACACCTTAGAATAGTAATTGCTTTTGAATAAAAATCAGTTGCATACATAAGCCTTTCCAACTTTAGAGCTAATTTGCGATGCACACCAGTAATAGTTAACAAGAAACAAGGTCAGACTGCACCTGAGAGGTTCATTAAGAGAATGAGATGGACCATAGCAGCAAGATTTTCCACTGAGGCTTCTGGTATACTCAGACAGAGCAGACTAGTACAAAGCTATGAACTGACTCATAACATAACTGAGATTGGAAGGGACCTCTAGGATGCATCCAGGCCAGCCTCCTACTCAAAGCAGGAACAACTTCAAAGGCCTTGAACAAGCTGATATGAGCACTTCAGAAAGTTCATTTTAAAAATACTACAGGGTAATGAGGAGCTAAGGAAATGTTTTCTCGCAGGTTTTACTATGAAAGAAAGCAGGGAGATCACTATTCTGCAAACCTCTTTTGTAGGTGACTTGGTTTTTCTACACCCACTTTTCAGTTCAGGGACAACTGCCTTACTGTCAACTCACTCCACTGACAGGAGAGATAGCTATAGAAAAGCAGATTCCAAGAAGTTTCTCTTTGATAAAAAGTCCTTGCTTGCTTTAAAGACACATGAGTTCACATCATCTCAAATTAACTCCTCCGTTCCCCAGGCCTTGAATCATTTCATCATTCTCTGGATAGATGCCGCTGAGGTTTGTTTCTTGTTTTCTTTTGACAAAGCACCAAAGCCATACTGAGATCTCAGGTTCTTCACTGCACGGCACTTAGGGGATACTGCACCCTCCTCTTCCCACAGCTTCAAGGGAAGGACCCCGTGGGTGGAGGTGCCTGTCTGCAGAGGGGTGTGAGAGTGGTGTGGCCTTCAGCTGGTGTGAGCCAGAGACTGGACTTCACGTAGGCTTCAGGATGGAAGCAACTTTGGGTAGTGAGAAAATTTTCAGACCATCCTACACTGCCAGTGTTGAGGCTTAAAGAACAGGACAGTAAATGCGAAAGATATTAAAGGAGATCCTTCTGCTGAATTTCCTTTGCCTTCACACTCAGATACAAGTCAGAGGAGCCATTTGGAGTGACAAACACAAGTTTGTCTGCATGTTAGGCCACTGAGATTAATTGCAGGACTGCGTTTTACTAGAAGGCTCAACAGACACCACACTGAACACCACCTCCCCCCCATGCCCCCCACCTCCCTTGACTTGACTAAGTGAAAATAATTGCTGGGTGAATAGTGACGAGAGGAAATGGGCTTAAGCTGTGCCAGCTCAGCTCCTGGACCCCTGCAACACAGGGGCAAGAGGCACAGTGACCAAACCAGTCCAGCAGGATTTCTGTCCTGCCCGGACACCTTCCCAGAAGCATGATAAGGGATGTGATACACCCACTTAAAGCCATGCTCCTTGACCCAGGTGTCTATAACGCTGTTTCAAAAATTAGCCCCATTATCTGATTTGATTGATAATAATTTGACAAGGCAGAAATTATAAAAATATAATTATTTTTATTTTCCCCAAAAGCCCCGCCCCAAAACTATATACAAAACTAGTTAAATTTTATTTACAGGTTCTAATTCTGTAGGGAATTTTCATGAGAATGCCTATGGGCAATTTTTGATAAATTAGGAAAGTCAGAAAACTGAAAAGGCTAAGCCACAAGACAGCTTTACTTAAAAATCAGAGGCAAAACAGAGCCCTAGGGAAAAGCCAAGAGAGCACAGGATTTACTCACATGGGTGGAGAAGGAATTTGGAGATGGTTCCTGGGTCTCCTTTGCAGCAGCCTCTGAAAACTGCAAGCTATAATCCAACTTGGGAACCAGGTGGTTTAAGTCCAGTGCAAATGGAAAATGCTAAAGTGTCTACAGACAGCTTTCACGAGGCAAATCTCATGGAGCGGCACTGCCTTAGCAGTGCAGGGACAGCTGCACTGCTGGTGTGTTCCTGCCAACAGTGGCAGTTTATGGCAGAGGCAGGGTTGTTCCACTCAGGGGTAGGGAGCAGGGAACCAGGATATGCCAGTCTGAGATGCTGGGTGCAGGTGCCTCAGGAAAATCTCTTGAATGGATCAAAATTAGGACCTAATGGACTTGTGTGCGCTTTCTGGTCACTCTATGTAAGTCTTTGCTAGACAACATGTCTGGTGCCAGTATACACTGGACGTGAAGGACCCAGACAATCTCAACCCCAGATCCCATTGCAGGCTTTTCCAAGAGTAACTGTGTGAGTGGGACAAAAAGGCACCTTTTGCCTTTCCCCATTCAAGCCCACAGGGGGAGGTGAAAGCAATTTCACACCTTCATCTTCCCCCATTCAAACCTCTGCTGACAGAGGTTCTTACATAAAAGATCTGCAGTGGGTTCAGATTTTTGATTCTAAAGACTCTATTAGACTTCTGATAGAAAGCAGCCCTGTGGAAAAAGGACTTGGGTGTACTGATGGATGAGAAGCTGGACATGAGCAGATAGTGTGCGCTTGAGGCCCAGAAGGCCAATGGTAACCTGTGCTGCATCTAAAGAAGCATGTCTAGCAGATCAAGTGAGGCAATTCTGCCACTTTACTCTGCTCAGATCACACCTGGAGTACTGCATCCAGGTCTAGAGCCCTCAATACAAGAAGGACATGGATCTGATGGAGCAGGTCCAGAACAGGGCCACAAAAATGATCAGAGGGTTGGAGCAATTCTGCTACGACAAGCTGAAGGATCTGCAGAAGACTCTGAGCAGACCTAATAGTGACCTTCCAGTACCTGAAGTGGTTCTGCAATGGAGAGAGACTGTTTATAAAGGCCTGCTTCACAGGACGAGGGACAATAGCTTCAAACTAGAAAAGAATAGATTTATATTGCAAACACGAACTTCTAGATCTGATCAATTTTCCTTAGATCAAACCCTGTGCATTTACATTCAGACGCTTGATGACATCAGGAGACTTTTTAGCAAAAACCTCCACACCCCACAACTTTACAGAATCTCGTTATCGACCTCTTCAAGCTGCTCACAAGCACTCCCCACCTGCCCGCTGCCCACCATCCTCACCGCCATGCGCTGGTGAAGCGCTTTCACCTCTCCGCCGAAGGTGCGGTGAGGCTCCTCGGGCCAAACTGCCAACGAGTGTCCGCAGCGTTCGCCTACCGCCAGCTCCTCTGCCGAGGGACGGACACAACGCCTCGCCGAGTCCTGTCTTTGCTCGGCCACAGACACACAGAAACACGCCAGAGGTCAGAGGAACTCCACCTGCTGCCTCCGCCTGCGGCTCACCTCTCCCACACCCTCTAACCGTGCCCTGTCCAGCCGCTGCTACCCCACCAGACCCCGCTCGCGCCGAGCTTTGCACCGTTCCCTGCCCGCCGTCGCCGGGTTTGAGCGCAGCCTCCACCAGCCCGGGGCAGGACGAAGGAAAGGCGAGCCCCGGAACCTGGCGGCTCCTGGGTAAGCACTGCGGCCGCGGCTTGCTGCACTCCACGGGCAGATCCCACAGGCCCGCACAACAGCCGGTGGCCGGGGCCGCCCGCTCCCGCTGCACAGCTTCGCTCCAGGCCAGCGAGGCAGGAGATGCAAGCAGCAGCCAGGGGGCGTCGGCAGATAGAAGAGTCCACAGTCCCCGCTCACATGAGACGCCCCCTCCCCTTCCTGGGAGTTCGTCCAATCGGGGAACGGAGAGTCCTGGCGAAGGTTTACCCAATCGGGGCGCGGAGAAGCTGTTCCCCCGCTGCAGGGAGAGGTATGGTCGGTAGGGGGTGCTGCTGCTGCGTGTGGCTGCCGGGGCCTGCCCTTACCGAGTCTCGCCTACCGACTGCCCAGGAAGTGACGCAGAGTCGGGGCCTACAGGCCGGGGCCGGGGCTGAGCTGAGCTGCAGGTGTGTTTGCGCGGCTGTGCGCGCCGAAAGGTGGCGAGAGCGGTGGAGAAAGTCTGCCTGGGTCAGTGGCGGGTCCGGCCGTAGCTCTTCCCTGCAGGCCACGGCCTTGACTGCCGCAGCGCTCGGGCCGGCCACAGGTGCTCCATGGCAGATCAGACTGTGCTCCTCTACCCTTTCGATCAGTGCCGGGGGCGGGAAGCA
Organism: Psilopogon haemacephalus; assembly: GCA_013396835.1. Classification (NCBI taxonomy): domain Eukaryota; kingdom Metazoa; phylum Chordata; class Aves; order Piciformes; family Megalaimidae; genus Psilopogon; species Psilopogon haemacephalus. The sequence continues at coordinate 10,197 of VWZI01008211.1, forward strand.
GGCTGCGGGACGGCGAGCCTTGGCTAGGGACTATTGTGGGTTTCGGCTGCGTCGCAAACCGTTCCGATGCATGAAAACCCAGCCGAAGGCTTGGGGCAGCGGTCTTTTGCTCAGTGTCTGTGCTCGTCCGTGCAGGAAACCGCGTCCTGGTGCTGGTGACAGTGATGTTGGAGCTTGACATCGGTACTATTTAATGAAGAAAAATTAACTGCTGGCCGTTAAACAAGTATCTGACCGTTTAAATTGAGGTTTTACTTGAAATGCTTCAGAGATGTTTGGGCCTTCCTGCGTCTCTAGGGGTCCTCTGCATTCTTCCTTGAGCTGTAAGGTAGCGCAGCGTAGGCAGCGGTGAAGTAACAGATAAGCTCTGATTGTCTTTTTCATCCTCGATAATATTTGCTTTTAAGAAATAAACAAGAGATAACAGACTGGGGTTTGTTTGCAAACGAGACACTACTCATTACCTCAAATACGAAAACATAGATAATATGTTGGAGTGCATTGTATAGTGAAATGAGATTAAAGAGTTTACCTTAGAAATGGACTGAAATACAGTAACTAGTTAATCTCCAGACAAGAGATCCTCTTCTGAAATGAGTATCTGCAGATGAGCTGGCTGTTTGTGTTGTTTCCTGATTTGATGAGCTAGGTTCTGCTGTTGCTGCTGGGTACATGCACAATATTAAGATGGTTTTAGGTTTTGTCTGTTTGTGCTGCAGTTGTGTATTTGTAGCTCAAGCTATAAATGAGCTCATTTTCTTGTATAGCCACTGGGATGTGTTTTCCTCATAAAGATAATTCAGAGACTGACGATTCTGAAACTGTCTGTAAAATTACACAGTGTAAATGCAAAAAGAGAACAAAAACACTACCATGCAAACTTTTAAGTTTTTTATTGCTAGTATTATATGTCACCTAATCAGGGCAGGGAAACCAAAGGGGAGAGTTGGGGAATTCTGTTACCAATCTGAAAGCCTTGTCACAAGAATGAGCTGGTTTAAACTACAAAAAGCTTGTTGAAGATGATGATGATGATTATTATTACTCTAATAGAGCTAACGCCATTGTAGTTAGTTCACTTCGTCTGCAGTCATCTTCCTGTTTCCAACCCACTATGCTACTGACAGGAACCAGGATGTGCCTTCACAGCTTTCCATGAGGCCTCAAAAAGTGAGGTTTTATTGGTTTGGTAACAGTAATTGGCTTCTGTCATAAGCTTAAAAATAAATAATTTTAAAATGTTTAGGTCTGACTACATAAAAGAAGAAAATCAATCTTCAGGTAGATGTCTAAAATGAAGAATGATGACATCAAGTAAGTTTGTTGTCAAGGGAGGAGGCAAATGTAACAGGGAATAGCAAGGGGCTAAACAGAGAGCATTATAGCCTTTCTCTGGAGATAACATCTGAAGAGCAAAGGGAGCAGTTTAACCTGAGGGAAAATTATGGCACGAGATCAAGTTAGGTTAAACTGCCTGTGACTGAAATCTAGGCTTGGAGAGGGTGTCTGTTTTCAGAACACTGTTGTTCTGAACAACCAACAAATGCAGGAGGGACTAGAAGCCAGCTCAACTACAAACTACAGCTTTGCTTTTTTTTTAAACAGACCTAGTATTTTCTATATACATGTTGTTCCAGAGCCTAATAGGCCAGCAACTTGTTTTGCTACAGACCCAAATACGGCACTAAACATTTAACAAAATTGCAAGGATGATTTCTAGGCCAAATAGTCCTGAACAATGTTAAGAGAAGAAATACCAGGATAGTGAAGAACGAGGCAAAAAGTAAAGTAGTTTTTATGACAGATCTTAGTATCTGCAGGCTAATAGAGATGCCCACACTATTTAACGTGTAACTACCTTGAGTATTTGATGTGCATTGTTAAAACCAAATCAACACCTCCACCATCATATCAGAAACCTGAGGAAGTCGCAACATCTCTTAGGACCAATGTTTGCAATTTTTAAATTTACGGACCTAAAATGGCATAAGTGGGAATTCTTACCTGCATTTAATACTCTTTGCTACAGTCTCTGTTCCCTTTTTGAGATGACATCACATATTTAATGACTAGATGTAGTATGAAAAGTCTGTTAAATTTTATGGAAGGTCCTCCTATTCCTCTGCATGTCCAATGCCCTCTGGATCCTTACAAAAAACATTTCTCTTTTATCCTAGGGTTAGCCCTTATGAACTAAGAAGAAGCTGCATTTCTTGCTGTTCCAAGTGGTGTAGCCAGAAAAGTCCCATCTCTCCCATCCAGAGAAGTTAAAATTTCATATGTATTTGGTTTAAGAGATGTGTAGATGTCCAAATGGCAATTCTCCAGCATTTTCGAATGGCAGATGCAGTTCTACACCAGCTTTAGACAGCTTAATTCAAAGGTCCATGTTTTTACTTCCTTATCTTGACTCATGGTTTCAAATACCAACATAAGTGATACTAAATTCTGATGCATTTGTGCTCCTTTTTTTGCACAAAATGTGTTTTTTTAGTAGGCTCACAAATGTTTGCTTTGGAGCAGTTGTGGTTCTTTTTTCCTGTCTACTCCCATACTTGGCCATGTGTTCAAGAAATTGCTCCAAAACTCAGCAGTTAAGCTGGGTGAACTGCCTAAACAGGCTCAATGCGTTGTCAGTGATGTCAGCATGAGGCATAGACTGCATTAAGTGGAGTCAGAGCTGAGAACCTGGAAGCTGTGATGGGCAAATCTGCTGCCTCAGCATACCACAAGTGAGCCTGGGGAACTGATTAGCTCCAAGTACTGTGAGCCAAAGAGAAGCACAGTATGAGAATGGTGGGCTGAAAGACACTCATACAAAGTCTGTAATGAAAAAAGTTTTGGGGATTTCTAAACGTGAAACAATGAACTGGTAAGTTTTGGGGAAGAGTTTGCCTTCCATTTGACAGAAGCATGCACTGACCTGCTTTGCCAATCCACTTGTTTCCTGAGGCAGGCCTTTTTCAAACAATAAGAATGACTTCAGACAGACAAGGTAGCTGGCCAGAATAATAAAACTCCAACCTCCTACCAAGGACTTGGTGACTGCTTCTGAAGGTGCTGTGCTTTTCCATATGCACAGAGATGCTGTGAAGCTCAAAGGTAAAAGCTGTCTGTGACAGTCTGTGTTCTAGAAGAGAGCTACATTTGATTTACAACACAAAACCTGTCTTACTTGTTTGCCTCAGCAGCTAAGGATTCTCCTACAACAAGGTGATCCACGTAGTGGGTGAAGGAAAGGCTGTGGATGTTGTTTATCTTGGCATCAATAAAGCCTTTGACACTGTTTCCCACAGCATCCTTGTAGAAAAGGTGACTGCTTATGGTCAGGATGTGTGAATTTGAAGGGTTAAGAAGTGGTTGGATGGCGAGGCTTAGAGTTGTGAACAGAGTTAATATCCAGTTAGCAGCCAGTCACAAGTGGTGTTCCCCAGGATTCAGTGTTGGGGCTAATTTTCTTAAATATCAGTGCTCTGGATGAAGGGATTGAGTGCACTCTCATTAAATTTGTAGATGACACTAAATTGGGTTGGAGTGTCGATCTGCTTGAGAGTATGAAGGCTCTGCAAAGATATCTGTACAGAGTGGATGTATGGGCTGAGGTTATTTGTATGAGGTTTAACAAAGCCGAGTATCAGGTGTTGCACTTGAGTCACAACAACCCCAGGCAATGATACAGGCTTGGAGCAGAGTGGCTGGAAAGTTACCTGCTAGAAAAGGACTTGGTGGTGTACTGGTTGACCACTAGCAATGTGCTTACAGTCAAGAAGGCCAACAGCATCCTGGCCTGTATCAGGAATAGTGGTGCACTATAGTGGTGGAATATTCACCACTGGTGAGGCTGCACCTTGAATACTGTGTTCAGCTTTGGGGCCCCTCACTACAATAAAGATGTTGAGTTGCTGGAGCACGTTCAGAGAAGGGCAACAAAGCTGGTGAAGGGTCTAGAGAACAAATCTTATGAGGAATGGCTGAGGGAACTGGAATTGTTTAGTCTAGTTAAGAGGAGGCAAAGAGGAGACCTTATTGCTCTTCACAGCTACCTGAAAGGCAGTTGTAGTGAGGTAGGGGTGTATCTCTTCTCCCTAGTATCAGGTGATAGGACAAGAGGAAATTACCTGAAATTGTGCTGGGAAAGGTTTAGACTGGATATTAGGAAAAATATATTTACTGAAAAAGTGGTCAGGAGTTAGAACAGGTTGTCTAGAGAGGCGGTTGAGTCACCATCCTTGGAGGTGTTTGAGAAACGTGTGGACATAGCACTTTGGAACGTGGTTCAGTTGTCATGGAGGTGTTAGGTCTGTGGTTGGACTCAGTGATGTTACAGGTCTTTTCCAACCAAATCAATTCTGTGATTCTGTGATCGTAGATAAGGGGGAAAAAAAAATCTACCTTTCACCCTCCCCTCCAAAAAACAGTGAAAAGTATTTAGCCATACACTACTGAATAATTGCATGGTTAGATCAGTGTAACAATAACATACAGTGTATAATGTTGTCTCCTAATCTGTTCAACCTGTGGGCTTCATACATTACCCATTCTACTTAAAGTATTTGGATTTGTCTGTCATTCATGGTAACTCAAGTGCTTTGTGAAAACTGACAAGTGACTTGGAAAACAGAGTTAATTTCTGATATCTTAGTCACTACTAGGTGGTTGGAAACGTCCTTTACATAAACTAGAGAACAGCAGCAGGAACAGAAACACCCTGTTTGTTCCTTAATCTTCATCTGCACTTTTTTCTGCTGACATAAAGACTAAAATTTGAGCAATCATGTCCAAAATGCTTTGCGGCAGTGATTCTGCCTTTATTCTGTCTGACTAAAATTCTTCCACAAAGCTGACTATTCTTCCTTATCACTTCTCTTCTGCAGTGTTTGCTGAAAGAAAGACACTTCCCATTTTCTCAGAATCATAGGATTCACGGGATAATTGTGTTCATCAGTGGAAACTCTTTTTTTTCCCCCACAGCCTGTATATATCCAGTAAGGAATCCTATTTAAGAACTATCTCCATGTGAGAAAATAGCTCAGAATAACTACTCAGTCCCAGCTGTCTTATGCTAACCCCTGTATATACACTCTTAATTTTTGTTGTAACTATAGAATTGAGTTACCATAAAATAGTGAGGGTGTGACTTTGCAAGGTGTCTGCTGCATCACAGAATTGTCAGTGTCCATGTTTCCACATGTTGTGAATACCAGGAAGTGTTCTTCCTCTTGCTGTCTTTCACTTAGGGATAATTATCTGCCATTTTGAAAAAAGTAGTAGGATAGACAACTATACATACTAGGAGTAGAACAGTATTTCTTTACTCTGTCTCAGAACACCAAAACATTTTTAGTAATCTGCATAGAAACAACTCAAAGTTACATAAAAGTACTTTTATTGTACTCTTTTTCCTTCAAGGAGATGAAAGTACTGGGCAAGGACAGATCCTGATACTGACTGCAGCTTTGCTTTTGAAGTAATCATCCAGGTTAGTCTAAGTGGTTTAGATAGTCTAGTCCCATTTTGAAGAGAGAACCCCACGCTTGTCCAAGCATGCTTTTCTGCTCTCTCTCCTTCTGTTGTGAGGAGAAGCAACTGCAGTAAAGAGGATAAAGAACCTGGAGCCATTAAGTCTGAGAGACCATGGCTGAGCCAGATTTGTTTTGCTCCTGGTTACATCCTGTGGTAAACACTTGGCTTGTGCCTTCCTCGTGCAAGACCTTTGTTTTTCCCAATTTGAGTAAGGCAAGCCTATGGCTTCACCTAATATGGTCAAGCCTGGCTAACTGCCATTCTGATTGGCTATTCTGTTAGTCTCAGGCTGTATTGATAAAAAGAGATGAGCAGGTAACACAACATGGTCTGCCATTGTGCCATTCATGCTTGCTTGCCTGCTGCTGCCTTTTGCCATTGCCTTCTGCAGCATTATGCTTTGCTAAGCTACAGGTTAGCCCTGCTGAACAGCCTGGAAACTGCCTACTTTGAGTTTACCAGGAACTGGCTTTAGACACCTCTGTGCGATTGGCCTGCGTAGCCAGTGTGACATCTGTGCTGAGACTGCACATCTGTCAAGACATCCTGCCTACATCTGACAGTCTCCCACCATGACAGCAAGTCCTGGAGACATACAGATCATCCATAGAAACCAGGACCAGGTCAGAGATCGTCTGTCCCCTTTCCCCAGCAGCCTGTGAAGACTGGGAAGAATCAAAAGTCTCAGCAGCCAAGACATTGACAGAATTCCCTGAAGGTGTTTGGGTACTGTCTGAAGATGTAGCTAGCCCCATGAGTTGGGAAATAATATTTTGTGAGTAAATACTTAAAGCCTCTTGTAATTTACCAGTTACCTTCTGCCATAAGCAGAAAGGAGCTTCCTTGAGCTCATCTAGTGGTATATTGACTGCAAGAACCTTCTCTTCCAGTTCAGTTAATGTCTATATATTGCTAGTTATTTGTTCTAGATCCTATATTACTCCTCTGTATAATGTTTCCATGACAGTTGCAGAAGAATCTGATTATTATTAAAATTAGTGGTCGGGGTGGTGAGAGTCATGAATACCAAAATTAATAAACAATATTAATTTTGAAAAAAGTATCTCACATCAATTAATTATCCTTCGATTATAGTGGCTGGGCCCAGAGAGTGGTGGTGAATGGTGTCACGTCCAGTTGGTGGCCAGTCGCTAGTGGTGTAACCCTGGGATCAGTGCTGGGACTAGTCGTGTTTAATATCTTTATCAATGATCTGGATGAGGGGATTGAGTCCACCATTAGTAAGTTTGCATGTGACACCAAGCTGGGAGCAAGTGCTGATCAGTTGGAGGTTAGGAGAACTCTGCAGAGGGACCTGCAGCAGGACCTGGACAGGCTGAATAGATGGGCACAGTCCAAGACCATGAGATTTAACAAGGTTAAGTGCCAGGTTTCGCACTTTGGCCACAACAACCCCATGCAGCTCTACAGGCTGGGGACTGAGTGGCTGGAAAGTGGCCAGGAAGAGAAGGACCTGGGGGTTGACAGTTGACTGAGCATGAGACAGTAGCATGCCCAGGTGGTCAAGAAGGCCAGTGGCATCCTGGCCTGTATCAGGAATGGTGTGGCCAGCAGGACAGGGAAGTCCTTCTGCCTCTGTACTCAGCATGGTGAGGCCACACCCTGAGTACTGTGTCCAGTTCTGGGCCACTCAATTTAGAGAAAGTTATTGAGGTGCTTGAATGTGCTTGAAGGGCAACAAGGCTAGTGAGGGGGCTGGAGCACAAGTCTTATGAGGGGAGGCTGAGGTAGCTGGGGTTGTTCATCCTGGAGAAGAGAAGGCTCAGGGGGGACCTTACTGCTTTCTGCAACTACCTGAAAGGAGGTTGTGGCCAGATGGGGATTGGTCTCTTTTCCCAGGCAATCAGTGACAGAACAGGGGGACACATTCTCAAGATGCACCAGGGAAGATTTAGGCTGGATGTTAGGAAGAAGTTCTCACAGACAGTGATTGGCCATTGAAATAGGCTGCCCAGGGAGGTGTCCCTGTCCCTGATAGTGTTTAAAAAGAGACTGGATGTGGCACTTGGTGCTGTGATTTAGTTGATTAGATAATGTTCGGCGTTAGATTGGACTTGTGGATCTCAAAGGTCTATTCCAACCTGACTGATTCTGCGATTCTGTGATTGGTCTGAACTACCTACTTTGGCAAGCATTGCTTATCACCTGCAAATACATTTTGCCTATCACAGGTATACTAGCAGAACCCAAAGCCTCTGGCACAGTTATGCCAGCAGATGTTTGTTCAGGTCTTTAGCATTTTAATTGCATTTATTACTATAAAGTGTTACTAATTAGACAAAAAGCTACTCCACATGTATTTAATAAATACTGCTGTTGCAGTCTGTCTGTGCCTGGAGTTCAGCATTCTGCATTTAATGGGTAGGTGCCAGTGACACTGCAGGTATTTGTGCCTGAGAAGGTAGCCACTTTTAGTGGTAGATTAGTAATTACTTCTCCAAATGAGAACTGTTAACAAACATGCACATACTGAGTTTGCATAAAACAATGTTTCCTTGTTCTCCCTCAGAAACCGGTGAGTGCCAGCAGTGTAGCAGGTGTTACACAGTGCTGCTGCAGGCTGCCTGCAGCCAATTTCCATCAAAATCAAAGGAGTGTGTTGTTCAAACCAACATACATTTAGCAAACTTTTAAAGTCACAGCATATTTCTAAACACGACAGATAATTTGAGGGTGCAAATTGTTACTGCTGAAGGTGATGATCTTGCTTTTCTTCCCACGCTCCCCATTTCCTCTGGTGCTAACATGAGTCATCACGTGCCCACACAACCACCCTGCAAGATTCTTTCTCTTGTTTATTCTCACACCAGCTCAATTTATTGTGGCAAGCCAGGTGCTAGTATAGCCTAAGCATGCTGAAAGGAAGAATAAGAAGGAGAAGGAAAAGGGAAAAAGTCTATCCTTCCATTCAGTTCTCTAGTGTCAGTAAAAAGTTAACACACCACTAAAAATATAAATGCCAGGAAAAAAATACTGCTTTACTGGGCATGTGCTGGCTTGCATGGGCTGACCTCAGCCTCCAGTCATTGTCTTGGTGTGGGCCAGCCCCATGTAGGGTATAGTCATCATCTGCTGAAAGGGCAAATGGCAATGTATGTAAGTATTACCAGCTAAAAATAAGTATTTGTGGCAGCTTCCCTTGTATTTTTTTCTGTCACACTTCTTTTTGAGAGCCATCATTTTTCCTATTGCTGTGCTGCAGAAGCAGCATTTGTCTTGTCCATGCCATGGTGTGCTGTGAAGCAACATGCCAGCTTGCTGCTTGAGCTGTGCTGTCTGCCAGTGTGCCACATCATGCAGTGCTGTGTTTTCCATAATTTCACAAACATCTCTGATCTTTATTCCTCATTTTGCTGTTAGTGGTTAGTTGCAAAGACGTGGAAGTATTAACACCAGTACTATTTTGATTGCCAGAGTTGAGTCATGAGTCTCATTTTCTTTGTTTGTAAAAGCTAACCACCTTCTCAATTGCTTTTGGTTTTATCTGTTGCAAGTAGATCTCATATTTTGTATAAAGCACTCACATGGAATTTCATAAAGGTGTTTTTATGAGGTCACATTGTATGTCATCTTCCTTTTGAAACCAGCTTAGTGAGACCCAAACATCCAATCTAAATGAGATGTATCATAAGTCAGATCATTGACTTCTCTTCATTTGTACATTTGTAAAATGTAAAGCCATTTTTAAACACACTCTTTTCATTGCTGATCTGGAAGTTTGGTAGCAAGACTTCTAGTTGTGTTGTGGCCTCACTTATGATACTAGGCTAATAACAGAGGTAATTCTAATCACTAAACTTGTAATTGCAGCCTGTGATTGCAACTTTGATGACCTAGAGCACACTGCAGTAATAAGAAACTGAGAACTTCATGCTCCCTTGAAAATCCTTGCCTAAAATCAGATTGAAAAATCAAAATCTATGCATTGCATAGATCCAAGTAGAGTTCATTGTATAATCTTTGTATGCTGGGTATGCCCTTTTCCCTTTGTAAGCCCTTTTCTCCATTCACTTTAGAAGCTTTGTATTTAGCAAGTAATTTTGAATTTGTAGCAAAAGTATCACCTCATGTTTTACAGACCTGTGTTCATAAGTTGGTCAGCCATCATAACTACAGTATTTCTTTACTGTTTCCTGCTCCAGTGTTAGTAATGGTATGTCCTACCCTAGGTGGTCAAAGTCAGCAAGTTCCACAACTGTGGAAACTTCTCCCTATCTTTACCCTGCCTCCCAGAGTAAGTGCAGTTGGATTACTTGTTTTCTTAACAAACAAGCAAAAAGCTTTAAGAATGAAGTGCAGACTGTTTCTGTCTTGCAATGTAATGTTCAGCTGTTCACTGTTTCTTCTATCAGACTGGTATATTCAGCCAGCAGACCAAAGTGATTTATTCTTGGCTACAAGAATCCACCTCTAAAAAGGAGAAGTACCTTACCCTTAATAACCAAGAGGTTTTGGTCATTTTGAAAACAGGACAATGCAGAGGGGAAGTGTCAGGCATCTTTACTCATGCTCACATGTTTAGCAATATCTTGCCATTTCTTAGTTTGGGCAGCTTCACAGAAGAGATGTACAATACATTCCATAAGAACTGCTTTTCTGGTTCTGTAAACACAGTCTTCTACACAAATCTACGTGAAATGGAGTTAAAGCCTTAGGTTACAGCAGTAGTACAAGAGGCTCAGCTGAAAGTTCTTGCAAGACCAAGAAAATAGCATTACCAGTATTTAAGATGTGAACATCTCACAGTTTCTTCTTAGTGTTACCCAGGCTGAATGATTACTAATTCTCCAGCCTCTGTGTGCAGTGCTGGAGCAGGCTGGAAACATGACAGTGTGTCCTCCATAGGTTTTGTTCATGGAGTCTCTCCCATCTGCTGTAGTGTGCTTAGTTACATTGGAACTGTGAATCCAGCTATGAATCTGCTTCCTTAACCTTGAAACATTCCCATATCCCCCTTGTAAATGCTGAAAGTTTTGTGGAAAAAAAGAAAATACAAAGGATAAAAATAATATAGGAACCTATATTTTTTTGTGTAATATTAATTCCATGCATAGATAGACTTGTATTTGAGGCTTTGCAAGCACCTTACTGAACTGACCTAAAATAACCCCAGTTTATCACTTCCCATGGACAAGTAGATTCTGGAGCACAGAGGAATTGAAGGTCCCATGCCACAATGCTGTGGAACACAGAGCAATGAGAAGTGCTATGAGATAATAGGAAAAGATGGCTCAATGCAGTGGGATCAGTAAGAAAAATCAGCATGCACATCAGTGAAGAGTGGGAAATAGGCTGGAAGGAATAAGCCTCCTGCATGTTCAAGGCCATCTAAGGTGACATGCACATGAAAAAAAAAATCCCCACAGCAGCAGCACTCTGGCTATGCAATGCTGAAAAAGGCACTTACCAGCCAAACAATACAGAGGCTGCAGTTAGTGCAGCTTGAGACTCCACCATAACATTATGCACAGCTGCACATTTTAGAGTTTTTCTGTAGTTTGAGCTGCACTGAATGTTAATTTTGCTGTTGTGTATCAGTGTGATGTGTAGCAAAAATCTTTGTTGTGGTGCTGTGATCTAAAGTTACAGAAAATAGAGAAAATTGTTGCAGTTATGTCAATTTTGTCTGCCCTTCTCAGGTGCAAAACGCATAAAACAGCCTCTGTATTAAAAAATCTGTGCTTGTATGAGGACAAAGGTGACAGATTCATAGGCAGCTTGTAAAGGGTTGATCTTCAGATTACCTTGTTTTGCAGGCAGCTTGTCTACTAGAGTGCCACAAAAGTTCGGCTGGTGTGAAGTGTGCACTGCAAAGTCAAAAAGGCACAGAAATGAGTACATAAAATTACTTGGAACATGCATTTACACCTTCAGGTGCTCAGCATGCGCACGACACTGAATAAAGTCCTTTATGCACAGGCAGAGAAGCGTAGGCAGCTTTTAAAGGAGAACAGCTAACTACAGTAGAACCTAGTTCATGTCGAACTGTACATCACCTGGTCTGTACAGTGCCCACAGCCCATTTGTAAGTAGACTGAAAGCAGCAACAAAAGGAGCTGCCTATGAACTTAAGCAGACGTGACAGGCAGGTTGATGATGCTGACTGCTGCTGCAGTGGGGCCTGGCAGCAGAGCAGGTGAAGGTATGTTTGTGAAAACTTGTACCTTAATAATGTCACCTGGGAATAAATTGGTGTCTCAGCATTCCGAAGCCAAAAGCTCACATATTTCACTAAACAGAAGTAAGGGCAGAGGCACAATTCCCTCTTAACTCTGTTGATTTATTCTTGTGCACTGTGGCCCATAATACTCCCTGTTGGGGCTTCTGCCAAATATTTGCCATAGATGGTCGACAAATACCATCTTTAGAGGGCAATAGCAAGCTTCTCACCCCACTCCAGTGGTGTGAGGCTTCCCAACATACTGCCTGGGAATGTGTTTCACCTACATTTATATTCCTCAGAATTGGTGAGCTTCAATCCCTAAGTCATGTGTCACTCGTCTGGTTTAAATGAAAAGGAAGCATATATATTCTTATATTCTTATTTTGTATATACTCAGTATCTATGAAAGAGTTTGGAAAATTCCCAAGTCAATCACTCAGTTCCTTCCTTAGATTACTAGCCTTAGGAAGGACCCAAATTATTTGTAGACGTTTTTCTCATTAGATTTCCCCAAAAGCAGTAAAATAGCAGCTGATACATTTAATGCATGATTTGCCTTGCACTTTATTTTCCATTCTCCTTCTGACCAGTGAACAAAACACAATTTTGCAGCAAGTCTGCTCATTTTTCCTTATTTTTGTAAGCAGTAAATTTCTTCCAATTCAATTACTATGTTTAGTGGAATATTATGCAAAGCATCCTTTCAATTATTACTGTTTCCTGAACCTAAAATGCATTTGTGTTCTTTATGCAAGTATCTTCATAAAGAGAGAACAGGGTAGTAGCATTTAATCTGAAATCTCATAAATTGAAAGTTTCTGTAGCAAAAATTGGTCCAGAATTAACATGTAAGTGAGAGAATATGAAATCTGAACATTTCAATTTTTTGACCCAGAGATGTGTCTACTGTTTGGTAAAGTGGGTACATTGCTTTATGAAAGAGTAACAGGTTGGGGGCTTTTGTGTCTTCTTTTGCTTACAATTTTTCTGTGACTTAGTCTAGGTGATCTTGCTGTGGCAGAGGGGTTGGGCTAGATGATCTTTTGAGGTCCCTTCCAACCCCTTAATGTTCCGTAATTCTGTGAAGTTATTGGAGATGACAGTTTTAAATCTGTGTAAGCAGCACTTGAACCCAATAAATAGTACTTCACTGGCACTCTTCTGAGGATAGTTATTTATAATTACATATGTACCAGCCATTCAATGGAAAATTACAGTTGTCACAGTGAATTTCATCTAGCTATGGTAAAAGCCAAAGTGGTGAATTTACTAGTTTTGATATGTTGTTCCATATTTTCTGTTGCTTATTAGGTAGCACATTCAAATAATGAAATAGTAATTTGCCAAATAGTCATGTGTCATTAATGCAGAAACTGTATCCACTTGATATTAGTACTTACGTAATATGAAAACACTGTGAATACTTAGAATGGTAAAAAATCTTAAGAACTGAAGGGTGATGAACTTTTGGTTGAATTGTCTAGCAACAAAATAATTAGAGTTCATATTTCTTCATATTTCAAGTAATCATTACTGATGGCTGCACATTCTGAAAATAAGCCAAGTAGCATGCATAGTGATGATTTGTAGTTTCATTCTCTTACACAGAACCACACACATAAGGACATGCACATGTGTGCACACAGACTCTTAAGAAGATGAGCAGACCTGTTCTATATGTACATGGAAATCAAGAAACCATTTCCTAGATTGAACTGCCAGTTTTAGGCTTTTGAGTGCTGATGTTATCCAGTTAGCTATTTCCCTCTCTGGGCTGATATATTTAAACACAGAATCTAATTACAGATACTATCTGATTACTATAAATTTTATTTTTCTGACCTCCTGGGGTGAGGCCGAGTCTGTCTATTTTTATTTAACAAGACAGAGTAATCCGTAAAAGCAAACACAGAATGCACATCTCATTTCTCTTTTGCCTTACTGTATCTGCTACTTGTTTATTTGCAATGTCCTCTAGGAAAAAAGTAGGTAATATAAAATTCCTTATAGCCATTAGCACTGCTTACAACAGTACACTTTATTTACCAGTACCACTGAATCACAGTGACCTTTGCAATGGAAATTCAGTAATTAACATACAGAAGATGACACTGGAATTGCAGAAGAGAAATTAATTTCTCTTCCTCCAAAAGGGTGTTTAAGGGCTTAATCTCTACAACACAGCAGACAGTCTACCCTAACCAGTTTCAATCTTTTACACAGGAGCTGACCAAATTTATTGAATGAAACTTTACATTGCTGTTTTTACTTTGCTTGGGTGGCATTTTAATATTTGTATGGTTCAAGCACTTTTCATGGCCTTACATCATTGGTCAAAAACCTTGCATAGTAAACTGCTTACCAAAAAACCCCAAAAACGAATCAAACAAGAAAAAATAACGTGGAAGAAGAGACTGAAACAGCATTGCCTGGATCTGAGCCTGTATTTACGAACTGACTTAGTTTATCAGAGCAAAGAGGGACACCAACTTCTTGATGGCTGTTGATATTTCACATCTCTTTTACTTTCTCTCAGGTTCAGTCCATTCTCAGGTGTATGGTTCTGTGGTGGTTTACCAGTTAGCTGCCCCTCCACACTTTGAAATAACCCAGGCTAGGACTCAGTCAGCTGGAAGTTAATAAATGAAGCTTTATATTTACAGCTTTGCACAATATACAAGCAGATATTTACAATTTGTAACAGATATTTACAGATATATACAGTAAAAAGATAATACAGAAAGGCACACCCCTCCCAAAGATTAAAATCTCTAAGAGGGGTCTCTAACCACCCCTACCACCCTTTCCCCAGTCTTATCTCACCATCTGTTGATGCAGCAGATAGGTGAAGGTAGATCAGCCAGGAGGATTAGCAACAGGAAAGAAGTTAGTGAAATTATTCAGAATCAGCTAAAAAAGGCAGGGAAAAAGAGCCATGCAGGAGCCGCAGCCCAAAGCGGTCTGAAGCAGTTTCACTCCGTCTCACTTATCTGTGTTTGGGTTACAGCTCTTAAATAATTTTTCTTTTCTTTCTCAGTAAAGCTATGAGTAGCACCATCAAATTAGCCTATTATCTATTTTCGCATTCAAATCCTCCAATAAGTTCAAACCAGCACAGCTCCCTTCTGTT